>VWPW01019012.1:67150-147150 GCA_013389825.1 Crypturellus undulatus | reverse complement strand
ATGACGTGCTGAGCTCTGTCCAGACCTTGTCGATGCTGAGAGTCTGCCGACCTTTGCCATCCCTGCTCGATTTGGGTGCCCTCCTCTGAGTGCCAAGGTCACTGCTGTCATTATGGGCACTGCAATTCCTGAGGATTCTCCTAGTCCTGCAGCCCCTTCTGCTCAAACCGCCCCTGTGCATATCCCACAGCTACTGTAAAAACGGGGCTGAGATTCCTCAGCTCCATGGCGTTCTGTGACATTTAAAACAGCCACGCAGGTAGCCTAAGGTCATGTATCTAGTCCTTGTATGTCTCCAAAAACAGAACCCAGGAGCCCCAGTTCCAAAATCCAGGATGGGTTTCATGCTAAGGCAGTATCTCCATCATTTTTTCCGCTGTCACTCTAACCTCATTGCACTTCCACTGAATGCAGTTGATAACTAGTTTTGAGTCCAATGGCGAGACATCAGGATCCATTTATATAATTTTCTCTTTTAGAGAAGTACTTATTGTGGTTCAAATGAGAACAGTAAAAAGGGGGAACCTAAGCACATCAAAGACAATAAAAGCTTGAAATGATTTTTCCTCCTTCTAAGGATAGAATCCTAAGAAAGTGCCAGTAGAAAGAGGGCCATTATTGGAAGGAAGAAGTAGTAAAACAGTAAGCTGTAAATTAAACAATTTCATCCATGGTCAACATCTGCTATTTGCAAAGGAGCCAGAAATGCAGCCATAAGGACTCTCTCAAAGCCACAGTAGTGCTAGAAATCCAAAACCTGAATGGAAAGATTTGGAGTTGCATCTTAATTTAAAGGATGTGATTGACAAATCTAGGCAAGCAAATACAAGGATATATAAACAGTGAGTTCAGTGGGGGCATTATTATCATTAGTGCCTTAATTTGTTTTCTGTTTGTTTGGGTGGGAGAGTTCTTTGCTGCTTTCTTGAAATGAACATGACAAAAAGATAATTTAAAAACAACAACAACAACAACAACAAAAAAGATTCGGGCAGCACACTCAACACAGCACTACCTAGTGTTAACAGAGGCCTAACTAACACCATGAATCTATTTTCTTTAGCTGAATCATTAGCATTATGTTGGCCTGCAGTTCATGTTTACAATTTTTCAGTCAATCAAAAAGACAACACAAAACTTACTATGTCCTGCCAGATATTTTGCTCAGTCGTATACTATTTTTTTTGCAAAATATAGGGGTAGACTTCTGTTATTTCTGTTTAAGCATAACAAAACAAAAAAAAAACCCACAAAATATTAAGCTGAAAACTTCCACTTACTCAAATCATTTTTCTTTAATCCCCAGTTATGCTATTTTTTCCCACAACAGGATAATCTATTTTTAGTACAAAACCAGAGGCACTAAGTAGAGGGAGAGGCAGCGTCTCCTAGCACCAAAATTTCACCAACTACCTCCTCAGCAGTTAGTTCTGGAAGGACGAAAACACCAGCTCCTTCTACTGACACAGACCAAGCTACCTCTTGCTCAGGCTAGCCGATCCTTTATACTGAATAATTTACTGGAAATCGCTTGGGCTGTAAGGGAGAGCCTGTATGCAATGCAGGTTTGCAAACGGAGACACAAAACAGTCTTGTATATCAAGCATCCCCTTGAAGGCCTCCCAAGCACGTGGGCACGTGTATGGGTGCTGGTCCGAGCCCGCAGGCAGCTCATAGGTGCCCGGTGGGAGTCCCAGCAGTGGCTGCCCTCGCTTCTCCTCCACCTTGACCTCGTGCACAATTTATCTCATGCTAAGCAGCAGCATTGCAGGCTCCCAGTGCTACAATATTGGCAGAAACGCGTGAGTAAATGATAACAGTAACTGCCTACTTGCAATTCCTATTGGACTCTCATAAATAGCAGCTGGACAGCATTGGTCTTAAAAAAAGCGTTTCTGGGAGGAAAATTGCACCTCTGGTGATGGGAAGCCATCAGTCACTTAATTCAGCAGAGCTGACCTCTGGAGCCGTAAGCTAAGTACTTATCCTTCTTTAATCATGAATTTTGGGAGCAGGTCTTCCAAAGCAATCTCAGACACTTGCTTTCCCCTCTCTCTCTCTTTTTTTTTTAAATAAATCGGGGGGAGAGTTTACTGCAAATATATTTTTATTAGAGATCACTGACATGTTTAATATTAAGCTAATTTTTAATTGTAATGCTTGAACCCTTTTCCACATGTTCGAAAAAGTAGACAGATAAAATGATTTTTCTGTCTGCAAAGGTGTGAAACGATGGCTGAAAGAGCCTGGCACGTGCTGCTACATCTTTGCAGCACCTCCTATAGAGACAAAAAAAACCAAACTTTGGTTTCTGTGTCTTTGTTCCTCTATTCCCACCCAAATGGAAAGATGCACATACATAGTCACTTGTCACCATGTTTTGGACTTTGGCTCACGTGCATTTATTTTCTTACAGACTTCCAGATTTAGTCTACAAGACAAAGAAATTCTTAGTCACCGTCACTGGAGAGTCAGCATGTGGAACAGCCCAAACTCAATGCCAGTCCTGATGGGAAGCATTCCAGATGTCACCTCAACCTTCCAAGCTGGTACACTTTGCTGACCAGGCTCCTCTTTGGCACAGTCGCTCACCGTACAGCTTACAAGTAGCTTCAAGCATCGGGTAGCCGGCAGCACCATCAGTGGGACTGAGCAAAGGGCCAACAGGAAGAAATAGGAGCAAAACCACTGTGGCTGTGGTCAGACATAAACTTCTTTTCCCTTCAGTTTTCCACTTGCAAAATAGCCACAATATAATATTCACCTGTCAGGGAGCACTGAACCAATTAAATAGTAACTCAGATTAATTGGTTACACTGGTTTATAGAGCATGTTGCATTCTGCTTTTTCCAGCCTTTGCCGTGAGCATACCCAGTCGTCAATGTTTTCCTACTTCTTGTTGCATTATTTTTAAAATTATAGCATTCCCATTGCTTAGTATTTACGATATTCATAGCCCCAGACCATCTCTCTCCATCATTTTTTACTTTCTGAAGATAGATCAACAATAAAAGGCAAAGAAAATGTCTTGATTCAAGAGTTTTCCTTGCTGTATCTGTCTGCCGCACAAGCACCCTTTAGCATCGGTGAGAGCTGATCCCACCCAGGTTGCACTGTGTCCTCCTTCTCCATGGCCCATGCCTCAGAGCTTTCCCCTTCGCAGGAAGGCATCCCAGTGTCCCAGCTTCTCCACTTCTAGCTTCTGGGAGGATAGGATGAGCAGTGCCATGGGGTGTAATGTATATATTTATATAGTATGCATATGCTAAATTCTTTTAAACTATACCACTCTACACTGTCACCAACTGCCATTAAAATATCATATCCTCATTCTGTTGCCCATGGCCTAAGATGCACACTGGCTCATACAGACTTCACCAATATTCCATACTTTCTTCTTACAGCCCCAGCTGCAATAGATTTCCACTGACCCCACTAGAGGCAACTTCATGGTACCAGTGACCACTGTTCTTGCTTCTTCCCTCCCCCCTCACATTCTAGTCCATATTCAGTGAAAAGAAAGTTATTATTATCTAAATAAGACTTTTGTATTTTGAAATACTCAAACAACATGATCTCCAAACTAAAGCAACGCACCAATAAAAGTATTGAGTTGTACATCAAATCTAAAGTACATATATGCATTGAGACTGCTGAGTCAATGAATGATTTTGACTGTGCATGAAAAAAACCACTATAAAATCTAAGAGGCTGCCATATGAAAAGGTAAATAAAAGGCTTGACAAATAGAGAGCATTCACTGTCTGTGAAACATGCCTGCAAATATTTTAGTGAGAAATACTATAGTTTTTTCAAAAGGTATGTGCAACTTATTTTCAGGGAGTCATTAGTTCATTATTTTACTTATGCAATAGGCATGGATTTCAGGACTTCCTTATGAATTTCTACTACTTGTTCTCTGTTTTGAACTATTACCACTACAAAGAAAACCCAAATACACAAAAATTAATTTTATGCACTATTTTACTTTAGGGAATGAACCTGTGATTACTGGAGAATCATGTTCCAGGAAAGTTTCATTGCAGACTTCACATATAATCTTAAATAAGAAGTTGATTTTGCTGCTATAGGCTAAAATTTTATACTGATGTATACGGAATTATTTTACAATTTTTTTTTGGATCTTCTAGTTCTCTCGAAATTAAGCAAATTACAAGCAAGGATACACTGAAAAATACAGGGAAATACATCTTGTAACAGCTGCCACAGTTATACTACCAGATATCAATATACTTGTTAATAGATTGGTAGAGTTTGACTGAAAGCAAAGGGACAGAAATCATACCATATGAGTTGTCCCAGAAGGAGTACCTCTAGTGCTTCAAAACGTATTTCACTTGCCTCTGGCATGAGTTTCTGGATTAGTGTCATATACGCATCAACATGAAAAAACATACGTTATTTGTTTACACATTCATAATACTCCCTTTTATTTTGTTCTGTATTCCAGATGACATCAACTGTCCATACATATCAATAAATTCAAGCCAGTGAGTGCATTCTTCTCTCAGGTGTCTGTTAACAAGACATAAGCATTGAGTACAAATGAAAGGAAACTGAGGTAGTGATGCACAGAAAGACACACTAAGAGAAGTATTACAAATAGAAATGGTATTGTGTAAAGATATATTCTGATTAGCAACTAAAGCAAGTTGCACCTTGTGTTTTAGGATCCGGTTAGCTGATAAAACCTAGGGACATGCAACCTAAACAGTCTATAAATCTTTCCATTAGTTTTCAACTGATAGAAACGGGAAAATTCAAGTCATGCCTGGCATACTTTAAACTGAGTAACATCTGGTCAGCCTGGCTATCTGCTAAGTTTCTTTGTGCCAGCCTAAAAGTTAGTGATAGGAATTTGGACTTCGGGGTTTGAAGTCTTGAACCAAAACTCCCTTTGAAATAAATGCTAATAATAATTCATTTATTACAAGTGCAAAACAGTAATCATGAAACCTTCAATAAGCAAGGACAATCAACACCAAAAACAGCTTCTTAAAATTCATGAATTTAGGGTAGACTGCATGTTAAATAAGCCTGAAACTCAGGTTCAGACTGGGACAGCCTCAGAGTAAACAGTAAGGTAGAAAGTTCAGCTTTTTTTTTTTTGTAAATAAAAAGCAAAAGCCTTTGGTATCTGTGAAGTCTTTCAAGGTTTTAAAAACATATTGCAGGATAGATTGTAAGGATGGATTGTAGTAGCTTCCCAGGACGAGCCAGTATCACTTGGGAAACAGATAAGCTGAGACAGAATAAGGTTTTTCCTCAGCATCTTGGCTGAAGAAAAAGTGTGTTTTGGTTTTCTTAGCATGGGTCACACACCCATAGTTCAATCTAAAAATAGTTTATAATACTTCAGCATTTGCTATTACAAAAGAATTTTCACAAAGAGCTTCACAAAGTCTGTCATTTCCTCATTTAAGATACTGTAGTCTACAGGCTCATTGTCTATATAGGATTTTTTTTTTCTTAAAGTATAAAGGATATTCTTACATACCACTACAACCGCCACCCCCTAAGGGACTAATTTGGATGATTATATAATTATTCTCTATTTTGAAAAACACATTATGTAACAAATGGAATAAAATACAGTTATTTTGAAAAGAGAAACAGTTCACTATACTCTGTAACCGTATAGGTCCCAGTCCTGGAAAACACTTATACACACACTTCTCTTTACTTGTATGATTTACTTCATTGAATATACTGAACTCATAAACAAACTTACTCCCAAATAGGAGTGTTTGCTGAGTATACTCATTAGGAAGAGAATGTGTAAGAACTTCTACAGAACTAGAAAAGCATGTTTACACTTGCATTATGTCTATTCCTCATCCTTCCTCCTCCCTCTGAGGCTTTCTGAATATTCTCATTCTAACATTTTCAACAATTTCACATTGGTCTAATTTTGCTGACCTGCAAGTGCTATTTCTTATTTACTTTGGTGAGGGTAAGAGTAGTTCCAGAAACATCTGACCAGTCATTCTTCAAAAAGCTAAAAGCATTGAAGTGACTTTGAGAGTTCACAGTGAGCTCTTTTTCATGTGAAATCTCAGCCATACTTTATTTTTAGCCCTAGTTCATTCAAAGCAGAAGCCTTCCTCATGCAAATGTTAAGAGCAACACAGACTTACCACAGACTTAAACAGGGTCCTATTTAACACAAGGTAATGGACAATTTCTTATTACTCTGATTCATTTCTGTTCCTGACATAGGCTTAGGTAGTTCACCATACCAAAAATTATAATCAACAGATTAAAAATATCTTACCAGTAGTGTTCCAGTATAACTTAAAACTATAAATGAGAGGCAGTTTCTCGGAATAGAGGAACTTTGTATTTCTGCAGTGCCCAGTCGTAGCCTGCACATGACACTATGATGAACACATATGAGGCATCAATGAGAAGGTTAGCATTGGTTTTGGAAAATCTGGGGGCATGCTATAAATAATACAGAATTCCTGTCCAAAACTTAAGGAAGATCAGAAATCTCAGGAAATCCAGAAAAGGCAATAGAAACAGCAGAAGCAGTACATTCTAATGTGCTAAAATTCACACAGAGATGTGTCTTGGGTGAATGGACAACTGACAGGCATCATTTATACTGCGAACCTAGATGAATGTGCATTTTCTTGTGTTTTTTTCCTTCCAGATAATTGAAAACACCTTTGTCTTACTTCCTTCTCTGTGAAGTCACCTTACCCTCCAAATAGTTAACATTGAGAACCACCAATAAGAATTTGCATAAACCCATATTGAATTCTCGGAAATTCAATCTCCTAGAAGTTGTTGAAGAGGTAATCAAAGTCTTGATCCACACGGAAGTGATGGTATGAGTCTATACAGTGCTATCCGATCACATAATACACAGGAAGATACACATATCAACAGTGAGATAGAATTAACCTCCTTTTTTTGTCCTTTCCTAGCCATAGGAAGACATTAGGACAAAGTAGCACAACTCAAAAGCATCAAGCCCTGGTTTATATGCTCTGTGGGATCTTCCCATCTGTAACGTTATGAAAGTTGAGACTGGAAGAAAGCAGCCAGTCAGATTTCTTGGCATCATCATCAGCTCCACATTTGGGTTAAACTCTGAAATTATAGTCTGGAGGCAAACTCACCTCCTGCTCATTGGCTTATACAAAGCATTAGTTGTTTAGAGCCAATCTTAGTATCGCAGTTGCCTGACTGTAGAGTGGTTTATTCCTCAGCATGGCTGGAATTAGTTTGTTTTGTACATCCAGCCTCCTGCTCACAAAACTTTATACAAAAATGAACCTATTTTCTAAAGATTTAGAAATGACCTTCAGGACATCTTCAGTTCAAACTGGCTCAGCTCCATATTTTTGTCTTTGCTTCAGGCCTCACAAAAGGAAGGTAGTGGCATACTGCAAAAATGTAATATATATAACTTAGAATGCTTTTGCCAAACTCTGGCCCACTGATGTTCTCCTCCTAGCTAAAACTTATTGTATAGCAAAGGGAAACTGTATCCCAGATAACTGTTGTTTTATTTCCAAATGGATATCTTAATTCTCCATTTTTCACTTCACTCTCCTGAACACCTAAAAGAATGACATCTCAGTATAAAATTACCAATTTTCCTATAGGTTTGAGCCTTTTGTTAGTTATTTTAAACACTTTGTGCTCTCCAAAGTCATAATCTCATGGCAAAATTTTCTGTGTGAAAAAGGATTTTTGCCCTGTTGCTCTTCCTTGTGATGCACAAAGAATGCCTAAAAGTTTTATGTTTTGGGGGGGAGGGCTCTTGTTTATATATATGAATTAAGAATGTCAAATCTTAAGTCTTCCAAGAGTTTTAAGAGATGTTCACAGAGAACTACAGAGCTGGAGTTATCTTCATCTCTCTGCTGTCAGTGATGCCAATGACTCTCTCCTATGATGTTTTCTTGTGACTGTCAGGTGTTTGAGTTAATTAAGACCAAAGAAAGCAAAACAAAACATGACCCATTACAGGAGCTGATGCTGCAGTGAGCCATGTGTTGGCAAGCCACTCCCCAAGCAAAACCTGGTAGGACTTCAAAAAGTCCTCCACAACAGCATCACTGCAGCACAATGGAGAGAGTCTGTCCTCTATCTGCCTAGTCACACACACAGTTCATTCAGTCACTTCTTTGCATCAGATGAACATATTTTGGATGTTCAACTGTTGGATGTTCATGCTGCCAGTGTGACTGAGATGGTAATGAATATCATGTGAGCGCTAGGCCTCAGTAGCACGCTATTAACTTTAGTTATCCTTGCATTAAATACACTGCTTAATGCCATTAAACCAGACCTATCTATGTTACTAAGCTGGAGATTTTTGCAGTCCACACTTCTGGATGGAAGGAAGGTGTGCTGAGCCTTTAAGGTGGTAGCTTTATGTTGCTAACAGTACAGTTTCACTGTATTAATTCCATTGAACTTCGCAGGCATGAAAAACAGAGCCTGATACTGACATTAGGAGATTTTCATTGCAAGGGTCCTGGTGGGAAAGGGGGATCTTATTCCAAGTATTTAAAAAAAAAAAAAAAAAGAAAAGAAAAGAAAAAAAAAAGATACAAATGGTATAGAAGGCAGGGGAAGGAAATAATTGGAAGAATTTCAGTAAAACACAACTCACTTCAGTTTCAGCAAAGAAAGAGCCTGCATGTCATCCTTCAAAAAGAAATCTTAACCCACATGCTGACACCTGGGTGCAAGCTGACTACAAACACACCGTTGCCTTTCTCCTGAAAACCTGCAAGGTAATTGCATAAGTCTCATTGTGAAATTTACACTTCATACTTTATTCATCAAGTAAGAAACAGCTTCCTTTGGCACTCAGACAACGGGAACAGGCTGGTTTCATATCAGGGCATCAAAGAATTTGCTTCAGCCTGGACCATTAATGCCTTGATGCTGACAAGAAGCTTTGAAAGCAGCTTCTTTCACACTTGCAGTTGGTGCTACTGAAAAACTTTCTGGAGCTCAGCCCAGGGGCACAGTTTGTATCCTAACATGCCAGAGTGAGGAAAATCTATTCCAGTGTCCTAAAACGATAGAACTATAGGTGCAGAAAGTTACTAAACATTAGCAGATGCTCTATATGGCACAAGGAAACTTGAAAAGAGAAATAGAGGAAATTGAAAAATCAAGTGTGGGTGAAAAACAAGTTACCCTGATCTTGGATATGGAAAAAAGGAGGACACATGAAAACCAGTCTGCGTATCAACAACGACTTTGTTCATGAACTTTGCATCAACAGTGAATTTGCCTGTTCTTACACAAAGCAATCTAGCATGATGAGGGGAGAAAAAAGGTGGATGTTGACAGCAAACTTATGCCACATCTTCAGGCACTTTTAAGTTGCTGTCCACACCGCTAATCATCTTTCTTACACTAACAGTCTGATTTGAAGGATAAACTTTTTTTTTCCAGTTGCAGGTTCTCCCTGAACTAAAACAGACTTCAGATCCCAGATGTCACAGGTCTGATAGTGTTAGTCCCCCAGACAATGCTGCATGCTGTGTTAAGCCAAATGCCCATTTCTGCTTGGAGATGTGGAATTAAAATTCTTCACTTCTACTTGTTCCTGTTCCCATGTAACAGTATCTTAATAACTCAGATACAAACAACACGTTGTGGTGTGTGCTCACACAGTTATATTTAAATAGCTTTATATATAAAAGCTAAATAAAACCTAGGTAAAGATTACTGATAAAGATCTTCCCCTTTTCCTTTGTATTACTGCCATTAATAAGGTAAGCTCTTTCTTAAATACTATTTGAATAATTTAGATTCATTTGGGAACAAGTCAAACTTGTGTGCCTGGCTTTCCAGCAAAAATTGTCACAAGTCACAAGACTTGAATCTTTTCAGCTCTTTCTGCCACCTTTTGTCCATTATTCCAGATTAATGCCTAAGCTTCCTTTGTTCTGCCAGTCTTTGCTGACAGATCTGCAGAAGAGCATTTTGCTCGCCTGTTGAGAAATGCATGCCAGCAAACATCCTTCTCATTTAAATTACCATAGAGGAGTCACTGCACACTGTTTTCTCTGGATCATTTGTGCAATGTCAGGTAAGGCAGGATGTGACTCACCTGTGACTAGGTTCATAACTAGGACCCTGTGAAACCTGCTGGTTTCAGTTCACAGAAGGTTTTGTTTGTTTGTTGTTTGTTTTTTGTTGGTTTTCCCAGATCTTCACTGGAAACTCATTATGTTGGTCATTTTTGAGACCATAGGTCAAAACAAAGTGAACAAAGAAGTGACATGATGGCTGTTCTGAAGCTTTTCCTTAATCTGCTACACCTCCATATATCCTTGCCTCAGAAGATATGAATCGCCCCAGCCTCTAAGCAGGGAGAAAACTGAGGAAACTCATTTTCTCTGTTTCTGGTCCCTTCTTTCCCCAACTCTGCAAGATAAATGTTTCACCCGCCTCATAGCGGGTTACAAGCTGCTTGGAGTTAGGAAGCAATTGGTCTATCAGCAGCACCTAGAACAGCTCTCACACAAGGAAATCAGGTATCCTCTGTTTCTTCTGTTGAAGGTGGCTTGGAAACCATCCTATTCTCATGAGCCATGGCCTTGGCTTTCAACTTTGATTTAAGACAAGGTCAGATTACATTTTGCCTAAGGAAACTCCTGATTTTCTGTTCTCTGAAAGATGTCTGGAGGCCTTATGCTTTCAAAAATGACCTAGGACACCTCATGGCAGTGTTGCTCTCAGTTCCCAATCTTAGAGACATGCGTGTGCATGCAGCCACATGCACACAAATCCTGATCTAGACCCTGCAAGAGTCTGGTCTCTTCTACATCTGGAAGTGTAATATACAACCATAAAAGACGTGTTCATATCCCTTTAGATTGGGAAACTCTTTTTTCCCTAGTATTTGAATGAATTCACAGCCCCTTTTACAGAGTATTGTGACAGTGAATGAATTTCACACTACTAAATTCCACAGAACTGAATTAAGCTAATTCTAGTATGACTTGATAATAGATAGGACGCCAGATAAGGCCACTTTTTTATCCCTAATCATTTTGCATTAAAAGACAATATTTCATCCAAAACAAACAAGGATCAGTTTCTAATCTGTATATTATTTTACCTCAGTGGGTCCCTCCCACAAGTATACCTTAGGCTGACATGGTTCATAAATGGCTTTGCACATACAGTTCTCCCAAACAGACCTACACATAGAGCACAATCCCTTAGAATGTATAACAGACCCAAAGAAGGGACAAAAAGGACATAGGAGGAAAACACATGAAATGCTGGAGGAAGATCACAACTTTTTATAACATTTGCTGATAATTTTGGCAGGTAAATGTTTCTGATATGAACACTCCAGTTGTGCTCAGAGAGATGACACATTTGTGTGGGCAGAGGATGATATTGGGTGCGGACTGCGTGCCTCGGCAATGGGTACAGTGATAGGTCTAACTCAGCACCAGCATCACTGAGTCATCTTTCCAGAGCCTGGAGTTCCTCATAATTCTCTGTCATGGAAAAATCCTGACTGGATTGCCTACAAATTTATCCTCACTGACTGTAGCCCAGTCTGAGGAGAAGGTCAACAGCACAGTCGAATTTCCACAGTCTCAGAAATCCTTCCAGAAATCCATTTGTTCATTGGGGAAAAAAAAAAAAAAAAACACCTTTGTATATCCTCACTACAATGCTGGGCACTCAGAACAGTTTCTTTATCTCATTCATCCTTCTATACACAATGAATGTAGGTGGAAATAAACAGACTAAATATCTTGATGGTCACTTGAAAGACAAAAAGCTGAACTTAAGAGGTAATTGGCAAAATCCAAGCATATAACTTATGAGAGAAAGCATGTAGAAAGAAAGTATTACTTGCCTTTGGATAGTGATCACTATGGCCTATGGGCCATAGTGATCTTTAGGAAGTGTCTTTAGGAAGTATTAGCCAGCTCTGTATTCTGAAATCATGTCCTGCATCAGTTTTGCATCCTTTTTGACCTATCTTTTCAAGAGAAATTGAAAAGTTATCAGCATGGTAGCATCCACAACAGAATGTTTTCAGATAAACACTCCCTTATCCTCAAACAGAAAGAAACAACAAATTGTGACCTAACTTAACAGCCTAAGCCAAAAAAAAATCCAGGAAATCTGACCAGGACCTGACAATACAAGGAATATAGCTGAAGACGCTTCACCTCTTGTACTGTTTGATAGATTATGGCATAAAGTGGGTACAAATAAGTACTTCTGCTGCGGTGAGGAAGAAGCAGACACAGCATTGACCATATCACCCAGATGGCCAAGTGCAGCAAGAAGTAGGAATTATATGTCCCTTAATAAAACAAGGTGTAGTGGGGAGAAAAAGTAGTTGTCTGAATAGGTGTTGTTCCCTCCTCTCTCCAGCAGCAAAAGACTGTATATTACTTGGCAAGGGATGATTTTGGAAGTGAACAAATAGGGTGAGTGATAGCAAAAGAGATGTACAGGTAGAGGTGGAACAGATTTAACATACCAGAAGGAGAAGGGCTCTAGGTTGGGCTGCTGTTCAGTCCTACAGTGATTCATGAAAGGTGGCTTCTGCATCAGTACAATCTTTCATCTATCCTCCTCATAATCTCCTCTGGTAGTCACCTTCTCAGAGAACTACTAAACTTCTAGTCTTTCAGTTGCTCCTTCGTTTCCTACTAGAGTAATTTTCACCTACTGAAAAACACATACCTAAGTTTAAGTACCTCCAGCAGTGAGAATTGCAGAGGCAAACACTGCAAGCGAAAAGGATCTAAATGTCCATCTGTTTAAGAAAGCATCAAATAAATATGCAAAATACTCGATTGGCCAGGCTTAAGCATCAATAGGATTCTGTGTTTATTTCTCTCGTATTACAAGAGGCAGATCATACTCAACAAAGTGTAGATGGGAAAGTCAAAAACTAAAAAGAAATCCTTTTGGTGAGAAGGTAGAGTTGAAAACCACTTGACAAATTATGACATGAAGACAAACAGTTTAACAGAATTACAAAAGGGATAGGATAACTATCCAGATAGGAATATTCATTTGTTATATGATTTTTTTAACATTTTTATCAAACAAATACTGTAGCTCAATATCTATTAAAACTTAGAAAGAATAGTAGATTAATTCATTTTTGCCTAATGCAGAATTTCCTTTTTTTCTCTGTAGCAAGTGGAGATCATCTGCACAGGAGACAGGGATCTGAACTGAATGAACTCTAAATCTAATGTAACTACAGTTTCTGTTCTCCCTAAAAAGCATGAACAAACAATTAACGAGGAGAGAGTAATTGAGACGGGCTGATCCAAAAAAAGTGAGTCAAAGCTGAAAGTTAACCAACACAGATTTTCATACTGATACCAAGAATCATTTTGGTCAGAGGATTCTTGAAACAGAAGTCAAGATAAATGACTAAAATCCAGGTAGGCAAAATCCTGCAACAGTCATCAGACACAGTTAAACACACGCTTTGTCAGAAAGGTCAGGCAGTTAGCTGCATGTCTCCATAATGCAAAACCCAGTTGCACGCAAATTGAGATTTTTCTTTTCTTCAGATGCACCCAAGACACCCTTTTCATCATCAGCAAGAATGCATGTATTACAACAGTTCAGAGGACAGATTTGACAACAGCAGTCTGAGCAATAATATCTCACAGGGTTTTCTTGAACCTCTCACTCTTTCCTTCTGTATTCTCTGCTATCTTTTACTGTACACAGTGGTTGGACTGTACACTTGCTAAAAAGGCAGCCTCCTTTTGCTCTGTTTGCAGAAAATGTGTGAGTGGTAACAGCAGTAGGAATAATAAACAAAAATGACATTACATGCACATGCAAAAACACCCAGGGAAAATCCAGCCATGGGGTAAATATTGTAATTTTTAGTTGTTATTTATAAAATCAAAGAGACCCAGAAACAGCAAAAAACACCTATGCCTGCTGAATGTGTCTCTCAGAGTGGCCTGCACCAGTGGGCAAGCTCTGAGCATTGCTCCAGCTGCAGTGGTACCTCCCTCACGGGGGATTCCCAAAATGTGAAAGATGCCCCAAAGCTGACACCAAGCCAATAGATTTGGCTTCCATGCCAAACTTCCTCCAGCTGTCAAGGCAAGGAGAGCACCACGGTTAAAAGCCTGCTGTGTTTTTGGCTATTCTTAGCTAGAGTTGCAGCAGCCAGGCGGAGATCAGGAGGGCTCGAGGGCTTCTCCTGGCTTTAGATCAGAGGAGCAAGGTAGGCTCGTCCACCACAGTGGCATCCTGCACTGTACAACATCACAGTCAAGGTCCACATCCAGTTCTGTGAGTGTCCTACCACCGTTTCTGAGCACTTCTTCTGAGTTATTCATTATTAATTCATCTGTTGCTTTGTCAAATGGGCTCCTCCCCAACACCCAGCATGCAGAGCCACAGCTGTAGAGCTACTGTTTCTGTTCAGGATATGAAAAACAGCTATTTGGAGTCAGAACCTTGCTGGGGGATTCTGTGTTTGCTAACTGCATTTTTAAACAGGTCCATGCATCACTGAAAATAAGTTATATCTGTAAGAGATGGAGGAAGCCATCCGGAGAGGCAGTTTTGTCTGCTGATGCAGCAGTGGGCAGAGACAGGTTATTTGCAAGCAGTTCTGGACCAACATAAACTCAGTATTTAAAAGTTTCATATGGTTAAACAATGACTCACATTTGATCCCTATCTTGCCTGTCAACATTCACCGTTGCTTTACATCTGCACCATTGCTAAAGCATAGCGGAAGATCGTGAAAAGGGGCAGAAGCGTACAAAGTCAATTTACAAAGCATACAGCTCACTCAGCTCCTGTGCAAAGCAGATAAAATCTTGAGGCAGTGAGTATTTTATGGTTTCTTAAAATACAATTCAAAGAGCGCTGAAGTCTCATTTTATACCATCTGTAAAAGACATTAATTAATTGAGGGAGTACAAACAGAACAAGTTTAAAAAAATACACTAGTTCTCTTGTAAATGTCTATGTGAAACAGGACATATATACATATGTGTACATATTTATAAATATGTACACATATTTATAAATATATATAATACACTTATATATGTGCAAAAATATACAGTAGGTCATCCCTCTACTGGGGGATTCCTTCAAACAGCATCATTTCAAAACCTTTCGGGAGAGTTGAGAGAAAGACCCAACCTTACCTTCCTAATCCCCAGCTTCTCTTCACCTTTGGAAACTGTATCCATGTGGCCGTCTCTATGGTGACAGTGACGTCCTGGTCCCGTTGACGAGAGGGCTGCTGGCACATGCAGCAGGTGCGAGAGCGAATCTGTCGGCACGAGAAGCCTCTTCGGTCTTAGGTTTCTCGCTGGGACGTAGTGCTCTTCAAATGCAAGCCTGAAAAACACTCTGACAAAGAAAACCACGTCTGGGAGGGAGGAAACTGGGAAATAAGTCAGCAAAAAGCTTTTTTTTTTTTTTCTCCCCTTCTTTCATGAGTATTTCTGTTACTTGGGAAATAAATGTGATAGCACCGTTATCAAAGAGCACATCTGGATAAGAAACAGAATGAATTAATTAGGTGATTTCTCCCAGAGCATTTGACAGTGCAAAGACATTTATATCATGAAGCAGGAGGAGCTGATGAGCAACAGGATGAAAAAGCTCCTGCAGTGCCCATCCACCTGGCACGAGGAGTCATCAGGCACGGGCAGATGCCTTGCTGGTGGGGAGAGAAGAGACAGGGCAAGGTTGGGTCCCTGGTGCTTCCCCACCATATTCCCAAATGTGGGAAAACCACTGGGGAAAAAACCATTTCTGTTGCCACCCATTGCCTGCAGCTGCTGATCCGGCACATTCAGAAGATGCTCCAGGCTGCTCTGCTCCCGTCCCCATATTTCACCGATCTTTTATGCCTGCTAGTCCTGTGCCACTGTAATCCTACTCCCTGCTGCAGTGGAAGCGGTGACGCCCAGAGATGTTTGTGGTGGCAGAGCCCGTGAGAAAAATACATATCAGCTCACCTAAAATGAGTTTAATAGCCCAGCAGACATCAGGTACAATCCAGAATAGGAAAGATACAATAGGAAAGTATATTACTAAAACTGCCGTTGTTACAAAATGTGTTAAAAGGATCTAGTCCTAGACTGGCTATTGATGTGTCCATAACTATTGTGTTGAAAAATAGTGTCATAATCTTCCCCCTAGTCATGGGTATCCTCTTTTCTGATTCTTGGACACTAAAGTGCCTAGAATTAGGGAATGTTTACTGCTCTGTTTGTAATGCCCTTATCATCCTGGGTTGCTTGCCCCTGCCTGAGGCTTTAGATGCTACAATAGCACAAAAACAAAGCAGTTTGTGAGGAAACATAAGAGATCCAAGAGGAGTCAAAAACAGTACAGGGCTCAAGTCATGTGTGCAGTTCCTGAGAAGTGAGGATTGCGCACAAAGGATGCAACACCTCAGTTTGCATATCTGGCAAGTACAGAAACCAGCTTTCCATCTGAAGTTATCAATAGAGTTATTTCTGTATTTTCCTCCTCACAGCACCTCGTGCTCTGCTCCAGTTACAGGTGCACTGCAGAAGCTAATACTTATAGCCACATTACAGCCTTTAAACACCAGCAACAGATGCACAGATAAAGAGATGCTTCTCCTCGCTCGTATAAAGTTAGTTTCTACTTTGCAGCAACGAAATGCCCAAAGCACACCCCAACCAAACCAGGGGATATGACCCAGTCAAACCAGGGACTGCAAAATAGTTTTGTGTACCAGTGTCAGCAGAGCTGCATAGGAGCATGCAAATCCCTTCACATGTGGCAGCCCATCTGCCACACCAATGGGAAATAGCAGATAAGCAAAGGAGATGCAGCATCAAGGTGACAATACATGGAGTAGCCACACGGCAAAAGTGGATTACGCTACAGGTAGGAGCATTACAGAGCTCTGCAGAGATTAGTCTCCAGGGTCAGCCTGCAGTCAACACATAAGTTGTTATAATTGGAGAAGCCTCAGCACAAGAGGAGAAACCTTCAAAGTAACTAGCATGAAAGATAGAGCAGTCTGGATGAAGCCTCACCTTGTGATCATTCTAGGTCTGAAAACAAGAGCCAATGTTTTGGGGGATGAGAATGCATACTGTAAAGAGTAAATTTAAAGAGGTCTTATATCTCAGCTTATAGTCAAAAGGGCGCTGAGCTAAGCGAGGCTACAAAACTGTCTTTCAAAAGGATCTCACTTGTCCCCACCGTGTGGAGTCCCATCAAGTCCATGGGAATAGTATATTCGCCCATCTCACCCTGTGTCTATCTCATAGGTACTCAGCAACAAACTGACCAAGCATCAACATCCAAGAAATTACACCTCAGTAGAGACAAAGCACAGGACAAGGTACTACAGATATCACACAAGAAGTTAATTAGAACTTCAAGAGTAGTTTTTTTGTTCTGTGACCATAACAGTGCAGACAAAAATTTTTACTTTCAGGATTTTTCATCTGGAAAAGAAAAGAAAATAAAGAAACCCACCAACACCCTCCTCCTGATCTTCCCTTTCCCTCCCCCACCGCCCCCCCCAAAAAAAAGAAGATATCCCCAATGTTCTACTGCTGCTGAGCCAAATTAGGATTATTTTACAGAACAAATTCTCTGGCATTTTTCTGTTTTAATGCTTTTAAACTTTTAATGGCAACTGTTTAACACATTTCTAATTGGAAAAGCACAATAATAATTAAAATAGTTTTTTATATAAAAACAGCTATAATTATGTCTTTTGCTTTGTTTGACAAAACTATGATTTCTACCAAAACACATGACCAGCCCTCGGGTGGTCTATTCATAGCAAACAATGTATTGTCCTGGGCACACAAGAAGAAAGAGAAGATGTGGTTTAATCAAGCCTCAAACTTCATTTACTTAACTTTTATGGAAACTACCAGTAATAACTCGTAGAGGGCACACCATTATTTTGTCTTTCATCAGCTTGACATGATCGAATGCTGCCATTATCGGCTGCTTCTTTCTCACGCATTCAGTTACATTCTGCCACTTGGACAATACTGACTGCTCTTTGCAGGAGGGTTAAAAAGCCAGAGAGAGGGAGTTATTTCCTCCCATGCATCATATATATAGAATCCCAAAAAAACAATACTGTATTTAATATGTTCCTACTTCTCAAGATCCTACTTAAATCTTAAGCCAAACAACTTGACGGTTCTGCTCCTTAGACCCTTAGCCCACAGGAATCACTAAAAGATAGCCAGTTCTCTAAAGGCCAGGTAAAAACAAGCTTGCTCTACAGTCAGGAAAGAGTACCTCATCAATTCTAGATAGCTTGGGTCTCAGGCATAACATTTTGTGAGTATTTTGTGAATCGTATGACCCATTGTCAGAGATCCAGAAATCTTGGAAAGAATCTAGGCTTTGCCCTTCTAAAGCTGTTATAACCAGTTCTGGCACAAGGCTGCTTCAAAGGATTTACCTCACAAAACAATATTTCAGTGCACAGTAGTGTCTCTGAAAACATCTGCTGTTGAGGTTACTTGTTTGAAGAAATGCTGTTCATTTATGCTGGATTAGTTACACCTACTGCACAGCTTGAAATGGAAACTCATCCTACCAATGATGGGATCCTTCACGCTAGAAGTTAATTCCTTCAGCTCCAAATTGACTGAAAGACAAAATGGGAAGGAAGAAACTGGCCAAGAGCAATGAACAGGAGCTCTCTGGATTTGGGACTTCTAGCTTAGCAGCCCACAGAACTTAAAAGCCAAGTGAGGTAGTGTAGTGAGGAGACAAATTAATGTGCCAAAGACAGCATCCAAGACATGACCCCAAGCAAGCCACTGCACTCTTTTTTTTCCGCTCCCCTGCAGAGTCTACCAGATCTTGGAATCACTCTATCCTTCCCGCAAGTTCCTTCAAGCCCCTCCTCCATCCTTACTCTTCCAGACCTTATTCTGACACTACTGTTTCATCCACATGGACTAAACAATTTCATGGGATCTCACAACTGACGGAAGATGAGCTGACTGTGCCCAGCCTGTCCAACATCTGCACTGTCTTCAGTTTGAGCCTACAGAGAGCCCATGTTCATCCTGTATGCAACAGCAGAGGTCTGAAGTTGTCTCTCCAACAAGGTCAGAGCCTTTCTGCCTGGAGGAAAGTAGGAATTTTGCTCACTCCTAGCAGGAGGTAGTGTGAAAAATGCTATGTAGCTAGTAAGAGCACCCAAGGACTTTGGACTCCAGCCTCAAGAGCCCAAATTACAAGTCAATACAATAGCATGAATGGCCCACACCTTCCAGAGCCATCAGCACTGCAATTGTTTACCAAAGGCTTCATACCTGCCAAGTATGCCTGTATTTCACAGAAGAAACTCTGAAAAAGCACAAGCAGACACAGAATTATGCCTGCCATAAAGACTTAGAAGTAACACATTTGCCTATTTACATTTTCCCATTCCACTAATATTATTAAAGAAACATTCCATTTTCAACTGTGTTTGCAGAAAGCTAACAAGGGGCTCATGAATACCATCAAAGCAAAGTCAGATTATTCATTTACACAAATGTTTCTAATTACTTTTCATTTGACCACACAAAAAAATGTTTTATTAAAAAGACGGAAGAAAAATGAGTGTTTTTCAAGATTACCTCTCAAAATTCAAGGTCCTGATCTAGCCCCGCAACTGCAGAACTTCTACAGAAGGCGAAATAAAGCACAGGTACCAGCTCTCTGCACAGCTGGGGCCTGCCAAGCAAAGCCTCCTTTCAACCGAGAGGGAGCCTTCTCCAGAAATAAAAGTCAGCTATGAAAGCAATGAGAAACATGCTGCTCTACACACATTGAAAGTCTGTTCCCTTAAGGGTTTCACACAAACTACACCTTTGGTTGACTTCTGAACAGAGTCCCCAGGTGGTTAAAGTGCTGATATTGCATTATTTATTGCACGTGAAATACATCTAAGTAGTGCTTAGCAATAGAATTTACACGAAGTCACTTGATGGAAAAAAATAGAGGGTGGGGGGAGGAAGTTGTTTACAAAACAAGTTACAGTAATAAAACTGCTGGCTGAGCCAAGAGACCTCTTAGTAAATCATTTATTCCACAGTTTGACAATATTTACAAAGGTTTTTGCATGAATTATTTACTCAAGCTTTTATAACTTGTAACGTACTGTACACAAAACAGCAAAAACACATTAGAGTTACAAACCTGGGAACATACAGTTATGCAATGACAGATGGTGGAAAAGGCTCTGACAAAAGGAAGTTTACAACTAACACAAGCAACAGCCTTTGCTTTCTGTCATCAATAAAGGGATGAGGACTAGCAGGAAAATGTGATTCAAGGAAACAAGACAGTTTTTCAAAAGCTACATTCTTTGTGATCGCTGGATTTGGTTATTTAAAAATGACTCCTTTGTTTTGGGTGTCTAATTCTAAGAATTGCCATCTCAGTGAGTTACCACCCACCAATGAAAGGCTGCATGGCACAAAAGCCAGAATTTACATGAAGGCAATCCCAAAGTTCTGCTGCTTACCATATTAGCTTGAAGTTGACTCCATTCCTGTTGTATATTTGTCTTACAAGCCTGCCCAGAGATGCCATGCACATTAGTGGCCTGTGCCATAAAGCTTTATACACAACACAACACTTGGGAAAAGAGATTCATGGTTCAGAAGGAAAAAAAAAGAGGAAAAATTATCTGTTCTATCCCCTTAGTACTGCAAAGACATGCACAAGACTTGGAGTACAGTGAAGACCATTAAATGTGGGTTCATTGAGCTTTGTATACAAGATTGGCTCTTTCATCCCTAGGCTCCAGAGTGTCAGTGTTAGTCACTTTTCACATCACGGAAAGGGATTCCACATGACTTCAATCTACTCTCTCTCTGTCAAATACAACAAGCAGGAGCATCCAGCAGTAAGCAAGGCTCAAGGTTTTCTTGCACCACCACAGCACATTCAGTCACTCTTCCATAACGTTCAATCCCTCCACCTTCACATACCCCAAAGAAGGAAGGGGAACAAACTTTCACACCTGGTGTTATACCATGATAAGACATGGAGCTATTATGGAGAACTGGCCCTAGAAAAGTTTTTACAGTTTGTAGGGACAGCGCATCATCACACACACTTGTCGCATACAAGGGATAATTTCCTCCTTCCTAAAGGAAGTTTAAGATAGGCAATGAAGATGAACTGCATAGAGCAGAGACTGTTGAGCCACTAGAATGGAGCCTAAAAGGTGGGGCTTGGCCAAGACACAAACAACCCATGCAGAGGAGATAGCTGAAGCTGTAGCTATTAACTCTAAGTAACTGTGTCCTGAATTTTGTAGATGCTTAAACACAACCTTCAGAGAAGGATAATAGAAGCAGTATGTGTGTAGCAAGGTTTCTTTGTACAGTAGAACTGCAAAACCTGCGTGGACACAACATTGATGAGTCACCAAGGTATAGGTTGTAGAGTAAAGGTAACGATTAGGCAGGAATTCTGCTGACACCGACACACTGACTATACTTAACCAGCCCTTGATGGATGGCTAGGAGAGCAGCTGTAAACACAGGCATAGCAGATTACCAAAACAGCTATAGTAAAATCAGAAAAAAAAAAAGACAGAAAAAAGCAAAGACAGTCAAAGATATTCTTTCTTAGACAGAAACTGTTCAAGTTGTCTAGAAAAACAGATCCATAGGGACATATAACAGATCTATAGAATAACAAATGAAAGGAGAAAACCCAACTGTTCACCATTTCTTCTAATACAAGAACTACGGGGGTCAGGGAGGAGGAAGGGGAGAGGGCATCTTGCCCACCACATCGTTAAGTTCTCAGTCACAAGATGCTATAAATGATATCAATCTGAATGGGTTCAGAAATGGAATTCCTGGAAGAGGTGCCCTTCATAGTCTTTGACCACAAAGCTATTACTACTTGCTCAAAGAGCCCCTAACATTTGGAAAGCACGCTGAGGAAGAGTATTTAGATGATTAGTCTGTCTTTTTGCTTTTTCCTAGTCATAGTCTATTGACAGTTGTTGAAGATGTATTTTACCTGATGTGAGACAGATAGGACTTTTCACAGATTTTGTTCCTGTTACACACAGCTTCCTTACAAATGGCCAGTTAGGATGTACTAAGAAAGTGCTCAAGATTATGCTGTACCACAAATACAGGGAAACCTCTCCAGGCATGCTGGGGTGTCCTGCAGAGGCCAGAATCCGTGGCTGTCCAGACACGGCTTCAGTGCAAAGCCGCTGCTGTTGCCACTGGCTTAGAAAGAAAGGTTGTCAGAGTGAAAAAGTACCAGCACTCATGTCTGTGTAAAATTGACTGCCTTGTTCTACAGTTCATAAGCAGCACAAAAGCTCTGGCTGTCTGCAGCAGAGCTGGCTTTAGAACAATCCTGAAGGGCTGTTTTCTTCATTTAATTTTACAAAGGTTTAAGATGGCCATAATTGCAACTTCACAATCCATACTTTCCATATCTGACTACATCTTGCAGAATGTTCTCATCTTGGAAAATTTTCAGAAACTCCATTCACTCTTAGACCTTTTGCAACGTGCAAAAGTCAAAAAAAAAAAAAAAAAAAAAAAAAGGGAGGTTGAAGGGGTTGAACAAGGGGCTAAGGTGATCTTCAATGTTCACTTCAGCTGTTAATTCTTTTAATTCTTTTTTCTTTTTTTTTTCTTTTGAAAGTAAAATGAATAGAAGGAGGGGCATGGTCCAAACAAGTTCAGAACAAAAAAGGGGAGAGAATGAGCTTATTAAAGTTGGATACTTAAAAATGTAGAATTAAGAGGGTGTGTAGAAATATGTGTGGATTTGGAGAGAGTAAGAGCAATGCAAAAACACTACAACTAGAGTAGATAAGAAAAAGAATGAGGAACCTAGGAATTGTCTAAGAAAATGTCTACTAGGTCCTCATTTTTATTACAAGACAAACTGCATGTGAAAGACTGTCAGGTAAATGACAGAAAGCTCTAGTCACTAACTAAAGTTCATAAGCTTTAGTTAGCTTTCCTTCAGGTCTTAGTGTGCTGTAGGTCTAATAGCAATGGATTTTTTTTTTTTTTTGACACTTCCAATTAGGTTTTCTTCCTGCTGGTTTCTGAGGATCATTCCCTGGAGGCAGACGTGTGTCTTTGCCCTTGTTAACTGTTTTTGAAATATTGCTACTATTGTCAGGAACTATGCTACAGACTGAACTGCTCCAGAGTCCATTCAGGATATCTGGTGGTGATGTGCCCCGTAGAGAAGTTACAATTCCTGGGTCCTGCTCATCTACGTGAAGGAGAGAGGTATTAGTGTGATTTGTAGCTAGTCAAAGCACACAGAGCATCCACTTTATGAGACAGCAGAAATACCAGCAATTTCAGTGGAAGCTGCAGATGTTCTTCGCTGCTGTCTCCTAACCTTGCTCCTTGAGTGAGCCAAGACAGGTATTCATGTACATTCACACATCACACAGGAATAGATTACACAGCATGGGAGCTTTTTGAATGCTCACTTAACCTGAAGGTTTCAATGCAAACTTCAGATTGCTGCTTTTTAGTTCATAAATGCTTTAGAAAATTGGGTAGATCTAGAGAAAGGGGCTATTTCAGAAAGTGGGTGTACTAAATATACTAAATGATGTCAAAATCTCTCTACAACTGGCTTTACTCAAATGAAACACATATCCAGTTACTGTGACACAGATCGGAAACACAGGCAGACACCCAATAAGAAATTCATTTGATTATTTTTATAAGTAAAAGTCTATTCCTATACTTATTTCAGATAATGTCCTGGTAATCTAACCATCCTATAAGATCAACTGACATCCTTCATGATAGGGACTATTTCTTATATAGAAAGGTGCAGAGGCAGCTTTCCTGGTTTTGGCAGAAGTACCTGGAAATTTCTTTTTACAAATAATTAGTTATTCAAAAAAGAGGTGCCAAGACAATGCAGAATCAAATTAAATAACGGTTTATATTATAGGCTAGCCAAGATTCAACTAGGGTAAAAGTTACTAACCTGTATTTGTGATTGTTGATGTTCTAGAGAGAATTTATTTAAAAAATATATAGTTAAGAGTTATACCTCACATAAAGCCCCTTTTCATCCCAAGCTGGACTGCAAGTGTGTGTTAATTCCAGTGCAGTCGTCAGGAAAGGAATTTGCCAAGAGATTTTAATCCTGTAAATAATGGTTTCATTAAGAACCATACACGACTCCACAGGGAACTCTAAATATTAAGATTGGTAATAAAATCATTAGTTGTTCCAAGTTATTCAGCATATCATGAAGCCCTAAAAAGTTAATGATAGTTAGTTAAGAGCCAGCTACAGATGGACTGAATGTTAGACGGTTCATTGAAAATTGGGTTGGAAATAGGACTTCACTGTGGGGAACAATCCTCAACAACACAGCAATGAGCTTGAATGCTTAAAGAGCCTTTTTGATCATTAATTTCTAGTCACAGTCATAAAATCTTTTTGTGAGGTCTAAGAGTTAAGGTTTTGAATGCATAACAATAACTCATAAAAGTCTTACAAGAATACTGTCGTTATTAAAAATAAAACAAATGACTTGGCGTCTGGATTTCAAGTTCTCCAAATTTCCTAGAGCTCAGTCCAGATAACTTGAGAATTTATACTGAACAATTCCCTCCTGAAAAAATTGAGAGAGATTTTATATATGTGTAAATTCATATATAAGAAAGAGTGTGTGTGTGTATATAAATATATATATATATATGTATGTATAAAAAAGGTAAATAAGAATCACCTGTATCCCAGGACTTCAAACTAATATATTTATGGTTGTTCAGAAGTGTTATCTCAGCACAGGTTCAAACGCAATGTCTAAATAATCTGCCAAATTGAGTCCTCAAGAGCAAACCCATCACAACTCTGCCCATCCCTGGAGCCACATGCCATCTGCATGCACCACCACTTCATCAGATATGCACAGCTCTTTGCTGTCTGGACAGGGTCAGTTTTTGCTCCCCATTGACCTGTGGCAGCACATAGTCCTATCCTACATCTACCTGCATAGTGTTCATGGAATTAAAAAAAAAAAAAATACACAACTACTATTTCTACCAGGCATCTGAATTGCACCTCCAGACAAGTCCACCTCTTCCACAAATCCGTGAAGGGGGCTTTTTCTCATTCTCAGAATAGAACATCTGGAAATGTTTTCTGAAAAAACATTTCCAGATCCTGATGGTTCTGGAACCATCTGTCTGGTGACAGTGACTTATCCTCTTTTCATCTAAGATATACTGCAGTGCTACCACTGCTGATATAAGCCACCACTGCAATAGCTCCGTTCTATCAAATACCATAAAAAATGGACAAGGTAGTATTACTTAATCAGCAAAACTGCTACTAATATGTTATGCTACTAGAGTCTTGCATAATTCTGAATACTTCTGATCGCTTAATAAGTAAATAGCACACACTTTGCCTGCAGCCATTTTGCACCTTTTATTTTTTAGTGGAGAAGTTTTTTGTAGGGACAGAGAGGATACAATGCAGGACAGTAGGAAAACCAGACCTACACATGCTTTCTTCCTCAGCTTTTCCTCATCAAAATTATGATTTCTGAGCAAGGCAAAATGCTAATGTTGAAATACCATTCG
Source organism: Crypturellus undulatus (assembly GCA_013389825.1). Classification (NCBI taxonomy): domain Eukaryota; kingdom Metazoa; phylum Chordata; class Aves; order Tinamiformes; family Tinamidae; genus Crypturellus; species Crypturellus undulatus. The sequence continues at coordinate 121,523 of VWPW01019012.1, read as the reverse complement.
TTGTCAAACAAATGGAAAAAAAAACTCATTAATTTAAAGAAAATATGGATTTTGAACACTTAGATGCTAGTCTTGACCACTAGAATTTTATATTTAGCAGGAAAAAAAAACAGTAAAAACAGTCGAAACATTATGCAAAAAGAAAATGCATTCCTTTAAGAACCCCATTCCAAATACAAAGATGATATTAATTTCTACTTTTGCATGCAACCATGTGTTAATGTATCCATCATAACAATTAGTCTATAGAAAAAAACATCTTCCCTTCCCACACTATTGTGTTAACAAGCTTCATAAGTGCAGTGACAGTGCTGCTAAATTAAGTATACTTCAGGCTAATTTTATGTTTTTATCACAATACTGGAGAAGTATTAGGAAGCTATTATTTTGTCAGCTTTCTCATTTAGCAAAGCAGCTTCAATTTATTAACAGTGTGGAGTGTGAATGAATCAATATGTTTCATTGGGCAATGTGTCATTTGTTAATCGGATATTGATGAGATTATTGACGCACAGCTAATTAATCTCAAAACCCTGCACTAGCCTTCATATGTTTCCTTAATTATGTTCTTCATCTTAGTCTTCCAACTTTGGCATGCAGACGCTGGCTTGTAGACATTGAGTGAAGTAAGCTGTCAGAGGGTCTTTTCACACATTTACAATCGCTTGGCAGCAAAATTATTTTCCTACTTGTAAATAGGTATCAAACAAATATTTAATAATATTTGCCAGAAGATTGATATTGATTTGGCAAGGAGTCACTCCAAATTAGCCTTGCAAGAGATCTTGGAACAGAAGAGATGTACTTACAAAGACACATCTAATCAACATTAAACAATTACGAAACTACAAACGTGTAGTCACTGGGAAGTGTAGAATTGGTTCTCTGTAGTTTTTATCATTGGACTACTGGCTAAAGAGACCTAACGTAATAGGATTCAGTTTTTCTCCCACCGCTGCAAAATGACAAATATTATTTTTGTACTATTTTTTTCCTTTTTGTTTTTCATTTGGCCAAGATTAGTAAAACAAAAAACTATAAAAGCCTTTTTCATGAGGCACAAAAGACAGACATAGTTTCATTGGGCGCGACACGTTAGAAAAAAAGCAGTCTGGTGGTGGAAGGAGGGGGCAGGTTAATTCATTTCGGAGCACCCCCTTCTGGCTGAGGACCCACCCTGTGGCAAGATGCAAAAATCAAGAGCAGTCTGGGCTATTTGAGCTGGAGTCAGATGAGGACATGGAATCACAGGCACCAGGGACAGACAAAAGGAGCTGCAACAGTAGAGCTGAGCAGGGCCGCGCAGGCTGGAAACCCTTTGTGTTACCTACTGTGGGCACCAGAGCTCTACAGAACATATGGTTTGCACTGAGTATATTACTTTTGCATTTCTTAAGCCACAGAGATATAACTAATGGGACATCACAGTAAAGCAAATCCCAGTAAGGCTTCTGTTAAGTAAAACACCCAAATAAACACACACATTCAGCTCATCTACTTCAACTCTGTAGTATCTACCTTAAGTCTCTATAACAACTAATTTTCTTGTGAGGAATCTAGAGCACTCCAGAGTGAAGCTCTCAGCTGTCCTGTAAACAACTAAAAGGCATAGGTTGGTTTTATTCTTCCCTCCTCTGTTCCATGCCTATCTTGACTTCCTGGGAGAAAGAAGAAAAGTAATTTCACTGCTAAAGACAAGGTGGACTGGTGCTCCCAAGTGCTATTAAAAGCTCCAAGGTGATTGTCATGAAAATGCCTCACATCCAGTTGGCAGCAACTGTTGCCACATTTTTTGATTCTGTAAGCAGCAAGGCAACCTACCCTAAAAAGTTCTCCTGCAATTAGCACAGATGAGAAGCCCTTCATTATACCACATATTACAGGCCTTTATAGTTTGCAAGATGAGCACAGTATTTTCCATCTCAGGATGGCATGAGCACAGGCACTTGGAAAAGACATTTTTTGTTGAGTCTCTGGATTAGTTGGATCTCTGATTTTGATGAATCTCTAAATTTTTGCTGTCTGCAACTACCAAGGGCACAGAATCACAGAATGGTTGAGGGTGGAAGGGACCTCTAGAGATCATCTGGTCCAACCTCCCTGCTCCAGCAGGGACACCCAGAGCACGTGGCACAGGGTGGCATCCAGGCGGGTTTGGAAGATCTCCAGAGAAGGAGACTCCACAGCCTCTCTGGGCAGCCTGTGCCAGGGCTCCGCCACACTCACAGGAAAGAAGTTCTTCCTCACATGGAGATGGAACTTCCTGTGTTCCAACTTGTACACAACTTGTACAGGGGGATAGGACCTCTTGTCCTATCATTGGCCACCACCAAGAGTTTGGCCCCATCCTCCCTACATTCTCTCCTCAGATTCTTATACATATTGATCAAGTTTCCCCTCAGTCTTCTCTAGGCTAAACAGGCCCAGTTCACTTAGCCTTTCCTCGTAAGATAGATGCTCCAGTCCCTTAATCATCTTCATGCCTCTCTGCTGCACCCTCTCTAGAGACTCCACGTCCCTCTTGTCCTGGGCAGCCCAGAACTGCACCCAGTACTCCAGATGCGGCCTCACCGGAGCTGAGCAGAGGGGCAGGATCCCCTGCCTCGAACTGCTTCTCCTGATGCAGGCCAGGATCCCACTGGCTTTTTTGGCCACGAGGGCACATTGCTGACTCAGGGTTAACTTGTTGTCCACCAGGACTCCCAAATCCCTCTCCACGGAGCTGCTTTCCAGCAGGTCAACCTCTAATCTGTACTAGTGCCTGGGGTTACTCCTCCCCAGGTGCAGTACCCTACACTTGTCCTTGTTGAACCTCATGAGGTTCCTTCCTCTCTGCCCAATTCCCATTTTGATACCTCAGTTGGCCCTTTCCAGGTCTCCTTCCAGACAACCCCACCACTTTAGGCAACAGGTTAGTTGCACTACAGCCACGATTAAGTTAATAGAGGGCTCATGTGGTATCCTGGACCACGGACTCTTCTGAATGAACGGTCTAGGATTTAGGGGTAGAAAGGGAAGGTCAGACTAGCTAATGTACTGTGGGGTAAGTTGTTTTCAAAGACAGTAGTGGTGATTGGAAAATAAAAAGGTGAAATGGAAATAATCTGTAAAGAATCATGGAGACATTTTGGCCATCTCGAAAAATTCAGGCAAAGGAACTGTACCAGCATGCAGAAACAAACGATTTCAGCAGCTTATAGTATAGCTGACGCAATCTGCCTCACTGACACACGTATTATATGGTAGAACATTAAGACTGGCATATTTTGGCCAGTAATGCTTCAATTTATTTTAAAAAGCAGCCTTTAAAAGTCACAGAACTCATATTTTGTATATATTCAAGGAAAGCCAAGAGTATAAATGCAACTGCAAACCTTGCTCTTACCTGCACACTAACCAAATAAACTTGAATATTGCTCTTATCTTGAAGTATATGGCTTCCCCTCCCCCCTAAAAAAATGAAATCAATTCCAATGTTTATTCCATATTTATAGTCTTCTAAAGGGAATCAATGGGCTTCTAAATCCTAGATAACCAGCACTGACTTTGTCAGTAACCTTCACAATCATAGCAGAACGTACAGCTGTTCCGTTTATTTTTACAAAACGTTGACCAACAGGTTTATGCTGTGGTTTATTCCACTACTGAGAGAAAGAAAGAATGATAAAAATTTCATTTGATATGACACTGCAGCAGTAATCGTCCTAATTGGCCTTTGTTTCTGTTTGTCATCTATAATTATTCTTTGCATAAATTATCACGTGTTTGACTACAGCATTTATGGTCAGTGAGGGGTTCCCTAATAAGTCATTATCAAAATCTTAACAGCAATATATTTATAGTAAATAGAAAATCCAACCTGAAAATAACATGCTATGTTTTCTTAAAAGCTTAATTTTTAAAACTTCATTATTCATAAGAATTATATCTTGGCCAATTATAGTCTGTATAAAATTGCACTCACTACAGAATTCACAGCATCCCAAAACAAACAAAAAAAAAAACTAGCCCATGCTAAATTTGGCTAGACATTCAGCACTCACACCAAAGAGAAAGCAAGGAATAACAATCTCGATGTTAAAACAAAGCAAAAAAACATGACAAGTTTTTAAATTGTACTTTGATTTTTTTTGAAACGTATATTCTGTTATTAATGTCTTCTTTTAAACCAACAAACCAAATGCAGCCAGCAAGCCCAAGGCATGCTGCTGTCCTCCCCAGCTATCTGAGCTCACTGAAAAATAGCACGTTGCGTTCCAATGGATGGTTCCTTAGACCCATCTGAAGTCTCACACAGGATTTTATGCAGATTATTATAAACCTTTAGATATTTTTGCCACCTCTGAATGCTGCTACACTTCCAAAAATTTGCTTGCAATTTTACACAAATATTCCATAGATTTTCTGTATCTAGGTCCCAGACTCAATGTTCCACATATTTCCCCCCAAAATCCTAGGGCATGACTGCATATTCAGGGAGTACTTTAAAAGACAGCTCAAAACAATTATGCACTTTATTCTTAAAACACTATATAAACAGCAATTCTGTATAGTGTCTGAGGAGTCATTCTGCTCCTAACTCCTCATTAACGGCACACTTATTTTGGGTTTGCATCAGGGAAAAAATAGACACTTCACATTTGGATGCTGTGGTTTAACACTGAAGTAGGAAGCCAAGCATACACATTACCTACTAACCAAATGTCATTTTACACTTGATCATAGGATTTTAAAATCAGAGAATCAGAAGCCAAGGACCAGCCTGTGTTCTCATTTTTACCCCCTCAAAACGGGTAAAAATTGTTTGTTTTGCAACAGAGCTGCCCCAACAGCAGGGTATATGACAGATGAATCATGCCCTGTCAGCCCAGTTTTCTACAAACAAAGCTCTAATACCCATCCTCTCAATTTTCCTATCTACTGCAGCTTCTACCCAGCAAACCCTACATTTTCAAAGCCTATTCTACATTTTCTTAATTCTAATTAAACAAATCTTAATCTTGACTTTAATGGCTGCAATTATGATACTTCATTATGTTAAATGTTAGTTGCAACATAAGAATAAATTGTATAAACAGTTTAGCTGCAATTGCATGGAGTCTAACTGTACATTACTCATTAACAAGATGTGGGTAGCAGCAATTATAACATTTCCTCCTAATGTCCCTATTTATTGAGTCTCAGCAGCAAGCCCCCTTTTCACAACACACACTGATTGACGATAGCAGCTTTTGTACTTGTGAGGAGCAGGCACAGTAACCTGCTGTGTGCCTGTAACTCAGATCGATGGAAGTACACATTAGCTCTTAGCCTCGCAGGCCGGAGTTCCTGAAGGTCAAAATAGCCATCAGCATCACTGTAGGGTACAGAAATCATTTCACAAATTGTGAACAAAAACAACACAACTTGCTTTGCAGTTTGATTATTGTTTATAGATACAGCAAGCCAAGAATTAAAGCATAGCCTTGAGGCAGCGTAATTATTTACAGCTGAAGACTCATATCATTATTAGCGTGCTCCTAATTGCTTGAAGTTATATCAATGTTAGCTGATTTAACACATTTTTGATAAGAGGCATGGAAATTGTTTTCTCTGCATATGGAATGCTAGATTCATTTCTTTATTTTTAAGGTTTTCCCTCCTCCCCTTTCTTTCAAACTGTCCCCTGTTTGCCATTGGAAAGAACCCCACACCCATAAATCCTCCTTTATTCTGGATGTCCGTAAGTATCACTGCAGTGCTTTGTTGTGTTTCTGTGGAACCATATATTTGAATTTAGCTCATCTAAAACGATGCCAGGTTTTGGCTTTCACTAACAATGGACTTTGTAATTTCACATCAATATCAACTAACTGGAGAATAAATCACACTTTGCTTTGGGTGGCATATCCTTATCTTTCATTTTTCCCCACAGCACCTGAGAGCCAGCTAAAAGCAAGCAAGCCAAGCCTCTTCAAGAAAGACAACGCAGAGAATCTCCTGGACCTAAATGATATCTGGATCAGGTTTCACGTACACCTTTCTGAAGAATGACACAGACTGTGTATCTTAACATCATTGTATCCAGTTCCTGGTCTACAGAAAAGACAAATCAAGATTATCATTAATAAAGCAGAGCAACAAATGCTTTGGGAACTTCCCCTTTCACCTCACTTGTAGTTAGTTGCTTAATTTGCTCCTTTCATTCAAACCAGGAGAGTCCTAAAGAACAGGCACAGACAAACTCTTACGCACTCCTGACTGAACACCAGAAGTGGGTTTTTGTTGATGAGCAACAGGAGCAGGGGCTCTTTGGGATGCAAGGTAGGAAACTGCCGATAAAATAGCACAAGGCAAATTTAGCTACCCGCACAACCTTCCCTCATCGCCACAGAGGGCTGGTTGCATGAGTATCTATTTTTCATATTTCCATAGTTGGGGGCACTTGGCTTTACTACCTTATAAATGTTATTTTTAAGAGCTCACCTAAAGCAGCAAGGGCTTATTAAGGCAAATCAAACACAAAGAATGTCTTATTTGCCTTATAACAACTTTTCCTCATATCCCTGAATTAGCACCCTGAATTTTCAAGCTCAGCACCAGATCTTTCTATCTCTTGAATTGGCTTGGCTAGTGGCAGAAAAAATTTATGACAGGAGTAGTGAGTACGGATGATGAACCTACAAAAGCCTTGATGACACTGTACAAAGCAGTGCTGAGAACTTTTCTGAAATACCAGTGTTCCTGGTGGATGGATTCAACCCACTGTAGAGAAGCAGCAGCAGGGAGCCTGTGATATGCAAGAGGATTTCAAATTTCAGCTGTGTACTTCAGCAAAGCCACAGCTGAGGAGGACACGGTTGTTGTCAGGGTGAGAAGAAGGATAGGAAATACAGCTGCCATATATGTACGTGTATTACATATAATTACCCTCTGTCTCTGTCCCCTCAGCCTCTTGCTTCCAGCTATCCTTTGCCCCTGAATCAGGATGCCTGAAGACTCACAATTTTTAGAAGGAATGCATGTTATGGGCATGAAAACACAATATTTAAGCTAAGGAGAAGCCTTAGAACAGGATCACATTATAAAAAGCCTGTATGGGAGAAAATGAGAACGCTTCAGTCTCTAGAACAGCGCGTCTTGGGACCTGACTCGTAGAAGGAGGGGGAAGAGCACGAACCCCTGTTTACCGAGGAGGCAGCCTTGCCAGCTTGCAGAGGTGATCCCATGGTGGGACTGCCAGGAATGCCAGTGATCCCAAGAATGCCTGCACGTTTCACTACGGCGCATTTCACTATGGCACATGCTCCATGCAAAGAATTCAAAACAGTTATGTACATCCTTCACTGAATGAATTGTGGCTCACCTACCTGAAGAATCATTTAGTTGCTCTAATTTCTCTATAGATGTATACCAAAGATGAGGTCAAACCACTGCAGAGTGGGCTACTTTAAAACAATGCTCCAACTGTTGAAAGTTACAGCATCTGGTTACTGACAGTGGCGATGCCAGTTGAATTATATATTACAGTTTCCAGCAAGAAAAATCTTCCATTTTTGTCTGTGAATGGGGAAATAAAAAACTGCAATAGCGTGTGAAACTGTCATAACAGCTTTTCACAGTTCAGACACATTAAATTACCAGCAATCAATATCCTGAGGAAAAAAAAAAACACCACTTAAAAGAAATAGATTTGCTAGGAAGGAATAAAGAAGTGCATCTAGTTTTGACTCTGAGCTTTAGCTTGCCCAGTGTTACACAACTCTTAACAGCTGCATAGATTGAAGCTGAAAGAAATAGAAAAAAACACCCAAGCACACAGACTTCACAAGGGACTTTGCCCGACAACAGAGGGCTGGAGCTTTTAGGAGTATACATAGTAGTAGTATACATCGTATGGCATTGATTGGTAGAAAGGAAAACTGAGGGAGAAGCATATGTAGGCCAAGTAAGAGCATGTCTTCAGGCTGAAAAAGACCAACCCTTGCTATTCCTCTCCTGTATGATTAAAACCTAAATCACTGCCTGTTCTTCCTCACGAGGTGCTTTGTAGTCTTGGCATCTTATAAATGGATCTCCTACAATCCAGCCTGCTTTTCTGGGATGACAAATAATGGATACTGCAATGACACATGGGTTTTCTGCTGCAAGACTCATATGCCTAGTACTTAACAGTTTTTGTTTTCTTATTCTAGCTGGAGAGCTATATAGCACTAAAAGTCAAAGAAAACTAATACAGTGAATGGAAACTGCTGTCAGTATGAACTAGATTAGTCAATCCTTATAGCACAAGTGAATTTCAGATAGCAGCTCAAGCATGACCACTGTGATCACAGCCTAGTGTTTATGTATACACAGAAACAATGAAGTGGCCTGGCAATTACTGGAAATACATTCCTCAAGCTTTCAGGCTATGCCAAGCTTAAAATTGTGGTCAGCTCATGTGGGAGAAACTAGATCAACTTGGATTGCATTGCAGCAGTTGTAATTGAATTGTATATTTTGCCTTTCTATAAAGCTTCCAGTGCTAAGTGCACAGCAGCTTAAACGACTGTGACATATAGCGCTTTCCATGCCGTCGGATCTCACAGGTCTGTAGCCGTGCCTCTTCTTTGGTGTCCCCAAGGCACTGCCAACATGGTGAAAGCACACGTGCCATCCTGCCTCTCAAAACCAGAGTGCCAGGCCTAAGACCCACTGCTGTGCATGGCAAAGCCTGTAGGACTTGCTAGGACTAGTAATGGGGAAAACGCGGGTTTGGAGTGGAATCTGCCCCTGCCAGTCAACAGAAGCACTGCCATTTCCTTCTGTTCGGCTAGGGTTCGGCTAGGGCACCATGCAAGTCTCCACAGACATCTAAGAGTTTTGTGCTTGTAGTATCTCTCACACTGAAGTCGGCAAAATACAAAAATCCTAGGTATTTTCCCCTCCTCCCTCTTCTAACCTGGCTACTTTCTCACTCATCTTTTACTGGAACCTCTGACGAGAAACATCATTATACCACCCCTTATCTCTAGGACAGTGTTCCAAACTTAGCCATATTTTTAAAACACATATGTGGGCACACATTTATATCTATTAAATCATCTCTTTGCCCTCTTGCATTATCAACAGCATCACAAAAAGTTGAAGACAAAACATTTAAATTCCAGTGCCTCTTTTACATTTGAGAGAGGCTCAAAAAAACAACCCCATAGAGGACCAGAGACTCTCAACTGCATAAGCGACTTTATTTTCCTCAGGACCAGTCAGTTTAATCAACTAAAATGTATGTCTGTGACTCAGCTTCCCTTCCTGTAATATCAAAAGAAACAAAACAAAACACTTCCTTATTTCTCACCAACAGAGCTGAGATGCACCAATGTATTGGTGATGCCTACAATACAGGAATGAGCCTATACTTCCTTTTAAATAGAACTACACAACACCAGACTTATGTTTCTATGACAGACATAGAAAACTCCTACCTCTTAAAATTTCTGTGCTGTAGGATTTATTATATGTTTACCCAGTTTGGCCTATCAGTCTATCTCATTTTTCTTATTTATAAATTCAGTTCTACTGTCCTGCATTCATAAATCATCATGAGACCAGAATAGTTAGATTTGAAAAACTGAAGGAGAATTTATAATTTAAACAAAAACTGCATTGATTTAAATGTTCTACAGTACAAAACCGGTGTTACACTAAATATTCTACTAGGTTTCCTAAATACTAAGAGTCAAAGCAAAGAGGAGTGGAACAATATACAAGGCAATTACCAGCTGACAGTATTGCAGTCAACCTAGAGTATCCAGGTTTGTTTATGCAAGCAAACAGGGCAACATTTACCCAGACATTTTAAGACACTCTAGTACGCTTTAGTTGGAATATTTTTTGGAAAAGTAGTTCTTTCCTCTGTATACACATAAATATTTCTCATTACAGGCTATGTCAGGAAGAACGTTCACGTTGTTTACCAAAGTTTAGGTGACTTTTACTGGGTGAAGGGAAATGATATTTCTGAAATTGACTTTTCCTGTACTCTATCATTTTCCTCCAAGATCAGAACAAATAAAACATATTTTCACTGAAGCTGCTTCCTCCGGCCACTTTCTCTTGCAGAGATTTGTTCTAAGGCATTTCCTGTCAATGCTTCCCATCGTTCTCCAAAGTTTGCATTTTTTTAATATATATAAATTTTACTGTCCAGGGCAATAAATATCACATCTGTCATCTGCAGCTATCAATATGTCGCAGAGACTGCTTTTCCGTCTCATGTGGTTGTGATGAGCTTTCAAATTTGGCTCCCAGCATTCATAGCTCCTTGGCTCAAGAGCAAAGTAAATCTGCAATAGCCATTAACTGTTACTTTAACCAGATCTGAGGTTCCGAATACCGTACTGTTGCCTCTCAGCTCGCTGCTGCTCAGAGAACTGCAAATGCCAAAACGATGATAACATCAAATAAAAATGATATTTGCTGAAAGGTCCAGGTGTAATTGTCAAAATCCTTTCCGTGGCATTGAACATTAATCTCGCAGATAGAAGGACGTGGCTGAAGTTATTGAGTGCAACCCAGAAAGGGAATGGTATCTAATACTACAAGTGATGTCGGAGGGGACACAGATGCGTTTTCCAGCTCCCTATTGCAGGAATGCACACACTGGCACCCAGGCTCTGCACTGGGGCAAGTCTCCAGCAACCAGTGTCTATATTAGCAGGAAGCCCAGACAACCAGGACGGGTTAGAGACAGATCATAACATCATGGCTTGGGCAGCTTGAGTAGGGGTACATGATTCCTGTGAAACACTAGTAATAGTTACTCCTTAAAGGGAAAACTTGAGTTATACAATTAAGCAAGCAAAAGGCAGAGGAGAAATACCCCAGAGCCTGAACTCTTTCCTCTTGTATGCATGCAGCAATGCTTTTTTACCTCTCTGTATAACATAACGCTCTCACAATTTTCAGCCAATAGTCTGTAATTAAAGATAGAAAACGTTTCCCACAACCTGAGATAGATACACACAGTTTTCTGTTTTTTGCAGTGCCTACCAAGATCAGTTTCTCATCAGAAAAACAGAGAATACTTGCTAGAATCAGACTGTAATCAGCCCCAAGTTTGCAGGTAGGAAATTAACTGCTTTTTAGCCTGTCCGGAGTAAAATTAGCTTTTATACATATTGCACTGCATAACTGTCATTGCCTTTAACTCTGGTAGAGAAGCTGGTCAATCAATGAATATGCCCTTGTGACGGTATCTACATAGCCTTTAAGTCAGTTAAATATAACCAGGTTGAAAAAGAATCACAAAAATCTCCTTTTTCCCCAACCAAACGTATTTACGATGGGACAACTTTCTTACGCTTGCTTCCAGAAAGCAACTTCTACGAGGACGCCTTTGCAAAATCGGTCATCACAGAGGTAGGTCTGCCCACTGCACAGCCCGCAGCATCAGCTGCTCTATTTAACAGCAGATAACAGCGTTTTCAGTCGTAAATTCTTTCAGCTTTTAAGAACTCTTGCATCACTCAGTGTAGCCATTGAAACTAGTTCCTGAATGATTTGTAAAATGGCTGAGAAACGAACAGGGAAAACTCTAAGCAACTATGCAAGATACACATCTCAAGCCACAACTTGTCTTTGTGGACATGGAAATTTCTCAATAAAAAGCCCAGGTACGTGTCATTAGAAAAAGCATAAGTATGCTTCTGTATTTATCTGCTAGAGAATCATAGGTAATTTCTCCCCCCAAGTAGCTCATCCCAACCAGATGCTCACATCGAAAGCTTGAGCATAGGTAGAGACTAATGTCCGTGCCATCTAAGTAATACCCAAACATATGTTTATTCCCACTGCAGCTCTGTGCCTGTTCCTAGCTCTTCAAAGAGGGCCTTAGAAGCCAGCTCTTTGTGTGGTGTGGTGAAGACAGTATTGTACTTATTACAACTCACACAACTCATATCCAACTATTAAATTATAGAGCTTTAATCTGTTGAAGAAGAAAAGGGTAATAGAATCGTGCTGAGAGCATGCATACATGTGCCCATCCGTATTTCTCCTAATAACTTTTGAGCACCTCGCCTGACCATGATCAAATCTGGCACAAGGTCAGAGACATCAACAACATCAAGCTTTTGCAAGGCTTTGTGAAACAGACACCTAGTCTGAGGACAGAGAGACCTAGTGCCTGTCCCCAAGAAAAGCGAGCATGCAAGCGGGGCTCACCCTTCAACTCCAAAGGATCCAACATTAGTCACTAAACCAGATGAAAACAGGCCTCACTGGTTCTCTCTGCAGCTACTTCACCCATCACAGCACAGCAGCGCACACCACCATGAGCTGTGGCATCCCACAAAGCTCCCAGGGACCACAGCAACACCCTTTAGGAAAGGCTTACAGCCAGCCTTTGGTCCCTGCAGTGCCCTGCACTGCTTCATAAAAGAGCAATTAATACCAAGTCAAGATCAGGCACATAAACATCTCTCCTGCATTCGCTGCAATCCTCTATCATCTGTGACCGGCGAGCACAAGCACTGAGGGTTCACACCGCGCCATTCCTGGTCCACAAGGAAATCCTGACCTCACTGGAGTCAGCAGGAGCTTCTGTCTCAACTATGACAGAGCTTTAAGAGGTGCATATTTTACGAAAGAACTCCTACTGAAAATGAGCACATGATTCCTAACAGGGTACTTTCTTATAGTCATCAATTAAAATAAAATAAAATAAAATAAAATAAAATAAAATAAAATAAAATAAAATAAAATAAAATAAAATAAAATAAAATAAAATAAAATAAAATAAATAAAGGGATGCCATGCTTTGCTTGAAATCAATTGCAATGATAATAGCTCCTCTGGATTCAACCTTCTAAATTCAAACTGTGAATAGACGTTTTCTTCTGTTCTGTGAATGGATGATTTGTGAGCTGAGAGCACATCCTGTGCACATGCTATGATCCCACACACTACAGCTCCCTCAAGTCCTTTTCGTTTCCCTGAGTTTAGAGTTCTGTGCTGGTTCTGTTATGAATGAAGAGCATTACACTTGGGGGATGAACAGGTGTGAAAGGTGTCTCAGAGTGTTCAGCTTTGAAGGACCCACACATCAGAATCAATCTCAATGAATAAAATACCAGCTTAGAAGTGTTCTGTTTATTAACATAAATTTACTTACACACATAAGCATATTTGTGCATACAAGCACTATACTTATACTCTCTAAACACAATAAAGATGGCCAGAAATAAGAGCTGCCATGGACTGTACCTTGCACACTGTGTATATTAGCATTCACAGAGTTGCCAGAACGGAACCCTTTTGATCTACACATTACAGAGGCAAACTTCAGCCATTTTTAATAAAATATAGGGAATGCTGCTTCTGGCAAATGCAGTACAAAAGCTAATGTTTAAACTGCAGTGAAACAACAGCAGCAATAAAAAGTATTAGGTCTCTACTGTGGAAAAGATTTACATTAAGATAAAGAAAACTCCTTTTTCAGGAAAAGCTGTGGTTTACAGCACTCATTGGTGGCTACCTTCGGTTTTCTGGCCTGCATGGCTACTGCTTGGGCATACAAGCCTAAAAATCCTTGCACCAAGTCAGAGGAGACTAATTCTCCTAGGTTTCCCTAGTTCTTGCTGAGTCTTTTTTCATATAAATAATTAAAAAAAAAAGGTATCATAGCACCCTGTTCTTCCATCATTTCATCTGTAAACTCTACTTAGCACATCAAATCCAAAACTTTTCTGAATAAACTAAAAGCTAATTTTAAAATTAACCTGCACCTTTTTGCTTAGCTTTATAAATAAAGTATTGTAAATGCTTTAATCTGTTCAATGAAATATTAAAAGTTCACAACAGTTCAAGGAGAATTGCACAGAAGGACCTTTAAGTCCCAGTAAAATCCACCCACATGGTCTCTTGGCAAGCAGGAACACCCTAGAAAATAACTCCTAGCGAGTTCCCAAATCCAGACACCAGCTGTACTTCCTACTAGAGAACTGCCAGGGTGCTAGTATTGCCATATGTAACTATTGAGTCTTTCTCTATAAGCTTTAGCAGCTAAAGGCCTGATCCAAAGGACTTTAAACCAACGTTGTTCTTTCCACTGGTTCCAATCAAGGCGTTTTTGAATGTTCAGTGCAAATCAAGGGGTGTATCTCAAATATCACACATGCACCAAAGGAAATTACTTTTGAAACTAACACCGTGCTATATCCCAGATACGTCAGCAAGGCTTAGTCCTTTAGTACAAACTTATTCCTCAATAACAATTTAAATGCTTTGCAAAGTGACAGGCTTGATTTTTTTTCTGATTTATTTTAACTATGTTATAATCAAATCCTAAAAGGTACTTGCTTTTAATATCTTTTTAAGATTAATCAACAATCACTTTGGGTTGCCTCTACATAGCTTGTATAGGAAATTACTAAAGCTCTTGAACTGCAGGGTAACTGAAACCTGAAAGGCCTTTTTTCAAGCACCAGGGAGATGACAGGGCAAGAACAGAAACGGACTCTGCTAAGCACGAGTCAGATACAGACCCGCATCTCAGACCGCAGCAGGCAACAGCACAGGCAGGACACAAACCTAGGAGCCCGCCTGGTGCCAGCGCCATCTCAACGTGCACCACTCACCGCCAAGATACCCCCGGGCACCGCAAACCCTGCCGCAGCTCCCAACACCCAGCCGCGCTCCCGCACCTCCTGCTGCGCCTGCTCCCTTCCCCGCACCACCCCGCACAGCAGCGCCCCGGCCTGCTGCCTCTCCTCCTCCACCGCACGCAAGGAGGCTGGAGGCCTCTAGGCTGGAGTGGGAGAGGCAGGAGCAAGCGTTGGCATGAGTCAGGACAGGACAAGGAGAAACGGGAGGATGGGAAGGGACACGGGCCTGAATGGAAAGCACAAGAGAGGCAAGCGTGAGCATCAGCTGAGCTTCACTTAACTCGCACACGCATTGCCACAAGGGCACGGCAGAGAATTCAGCAGCTCTGCAGCATTTTGCATTGGCTTGAGTGCTCTCCAGAGACTGCCCTGCTCTTCCTCCTTTGGTTTCCCCTACCTGATTACCAGGTCACCATGGCTAATACTGCATCCAGATTACATTCCTGTTCTACCATTAACAAGAGGGTCGCCATAAAAACGCTGACTTCTGTGGGGATGGTCAAATGAGAGAACATATAGTGGGAAATGAACCATCTCTCTGAGAGGGAAAAAGAAATATAAAGGTGAAGGATGGAAACTCATTTCATCAAATAGGTTTCAACAGGCATTTTCAGACAGAAATCCATGTGATATTACACCGGCAAGAGCAGCACATTGTTGGCTTCTTTCTTTCTCTGCTTTATTTGTAGGATATAGGCCAAATAAGAAGTATGCCTTCACATGTTTTTATTCATAAATGTGATGTACCATAAACTGAGGAGAAGAAAATCTGTACTTCCTAGGGAAGCCGCAGTGTACAAGCTGTAGGCACAGCATCTGACCTCACAAATAAAATTAAATTGATCGAAGACAGACCAAACTCCCTCGTCGCACTATTATCCCCACCCATCTAAGTTCAGATAAAGTCCCATAATTAAGAGCAGCTTTTTAAATTCCAGAAAAAAAGCAAAGGGCTTTAGGTCGTCTAAAAAAGTGAAATAACAAATAAAAAAAAAATAGATGGTAAATCTTGAAGGATGTAAAGGTTAAACTACGCTCTAAAAGGTGGCAAGTTTTGCCAAGACAAACTGGCTCATCTGCTGCTAGCACCAGAGGCCTCCGCATGACACAGGCTGCAGCACGAGTGAGGCAGATTAAGAGAAACACGACAGCTTGGAGGGAGACCAGGGCACTTTCATTCATGGCACAGCCGCTTTTAAGAGGGTGGAAGTTAGTCATCTTTTAGCTTAGCTGACTCCTGTGGGAAAGCATCTGGAAGAGGCATAACCAGTCTGTGTGCAAACGTGCTCCTGGGTTAGGCACGGAGCACTCAATGGCATGAGGTCCCCCTCTTCTCCTGTCACTGCAGACAAGAGTCCTTCCCATTACTAAGTGCCCACGAAGCCCAGCTCATCCCAAATGTGGGTGAACAGCAAGGATGATTTTACTGTGCAGATTCTATTTTATTGTCACGTTCTGTGCCCAGGCAGACGCTACAAAGCTAAGGCGACACACAACTTCTGTTAAATTAAGGATCTGCTCTCACAGCTATGATAAACACATTGTAAGATATTCCCCTTCTGATCAACATTTCCAATTTAGCATTAATAGAAGCTCAGGAGGAAAAAAAAAAAAAAAAAGATATCCTTACAACCAGTTGTCATGAAAAATTTTTCTCTCTACATTCACTCAGTGCTTCTGAATTAAATAGAACTGGAGCATGTGAGAATAAGCTCTGTCCCAAAATAGCCTAATTCAGGCTCATTGTAGGGAAAACACAGTCCCTGAATTCTGCTGTGGACATGGCCTCTAACTAGTGGGGGTCGAGGCCTAAGTCTCCCAGCAAGCTTTAGTCAAAACATCTTTAAATCAAGACAAATGTAAAGCCATGAATGTTCCTTATTACACGCGTCTCTGCTGAATAGTTTGGTATTGCCCTATTGCCTGTGACAATGGAGTTAAAGGAATGAAACATGTTGTTTGGAAACAGCAAAAAGCTGTCAGCAGTAACCACTGTCAATACTCATGCTGGGCTAAGCTTGGTACTCCTTCTTGTCATCTATTTATTTACTTATAAACGAACGTGTTTGATATAAAGCGCTTCTGTATGCGAGCAGCAATGCCAAACTAATAAGCCAGTGATTAATTTTGTTCATGTCCTAGGTTTGTTTTCTTCTTAATAATCTACATAAATGCATTAGAGAAAACATTCATTTGCCTAGACTTTATGTGGTACGCAGCAAACCCAGAAGCATTTTGCGAAGGCAGCTAGTTGTCACAGAAGAACTGGGCGGGTGAGCAAAGAAGACAGACATGAAAACATATTTACAGAGCTTCTCAGAAGCTGCAGAAAAGCACAAGAGACATTACATAAAGCACAAAAGTTGCTCAGCACTTTTAACGACGCTGCCATTCTGAGAAACGGTCTCGCAGACCTCAGCCAAAGTTACCGCAGATGGCAAGAAACAGCCAGATGGGGAGAAGTAAAAGAAAATCCAGCAATAATTTTAAAGAGAAGGACAAGGAGAAAGCTCTTATCAGAAATCTTAATAGCTCACTGCGTAGATAGTGGTATTAAAGTTTTATATATATATATATATATGTTATTAACTGTACATTTTTATTTAACAGCAAGCAAAAGGTCTAATTCTCAAAGCACAATCTGATATTTGTCACAGATTTTGCACTTATTTCTGTCCTCATGCGGTTTGTCTGGCGGCGGCAGCACGGTGCTGGTTGCAGACTCTCCCAGGCTGTTTTTGGTGCCACCAGCTGCCTCGTCCTGAAACGGAGCACAGAGCACACTGCTCCCCAAGAGCACTGAGCAGAGCCATTCATGGGATAAAAAAGGGTCCCTTTCTGTCTCTCAGTGTGGTACAATGAGTCACATCGTGGCAGATCTCAGAATATCATACATATTTCTCGTGATAGCTGTCTCGCAGACTAAGGAGAGGGCTTATTTTGCCAAATTAAATCCCTCTCATAAAAGTTGTTCAAATTACAGCAGAGCTTGAGAAACAAGAGAAAAACATCACGTTCCTTCTTGCTTCAGGGCAGGAGCTGCAGAGGACCCAACTCCTGCTTGCTTTGCATGTCCTCAGTTATTGCCAACTCCAGTGGCAATCTGGGTCAAGCAAAGAACACAGAAATAGCAAGAGAAAATGATCGTGCCCTCCCATACTTGATGGTGTGGGATAAACAGTCTCCTAGCAAGAGTTGGGAGCAACAACATTGCTTGCAAGAAGCACAACCCCAATGCAGTAGAAGGTCAGTTTTTAAAAAAATGCCTATAAAACATTTATATTCTATTATACTAGTGTGTATTCTCTTGTACAATAGAAAAAGTATTGTGTATTTCATTTCTTGCCACATAGTATTGAAAAACTATTTTAAAAATGCTTTGAAGAACACTCCAAAATGTTGCTAGTATTGTTTTCATAATTCCAACTTAGCTGGCTACAGAGAAGAAAATGTTAACGAATAAATGAGACAAACTTCTAAAAAAAATGCCCCTAAATGTATTTTTTTCTGAAAATATAAACAATATCAGCCCATCCATCCAGATATTTATATGGCCTCCTTAGCCACATTTTCTTAAATGCAAGCATTTTCAACAACAGAAAATAAGCAAGATATCTTAAATCTTTGTGGCCTCTAAGAAAAAAAAAAAAAAAAAAAAAAAGCAAAGTTAGCGAGGAGGAATTTTATGCTTTTATGCCATGCATGTGAGTTAGTGTATAAGGTGCTGTCAAGAAAAAAAAAATTTATGACCTTCAATTTAGTCCTAGATGTGCAGAAAGACATGGGGATATCTTATGCTTTTATAAAAATGATTTAACAGCCCAGGACCATGTCCTGTCCTAGGAATCTCTCTTCACTGCTGCAGCTTCCAGTTCCCATGAAGCATGACCAGTGTTAGTGGGAAATTGTTGCCAAGGTTGTGCCCAGTAAAGAAATCTAAATTTCATGTGATTTTAATAGACAACTTGAGATGGAGACAGGCAGTTCCTTCAAGGAAGAGCCAAGTAGGTGACTTCTCAGGTGATGGACTCCTACAGGGGTCATTGCAAAGTAGATTCATAACTGCTGCAAGTAGATTCATAACTGCTGCAATTTTTTATTAGTTGCCTCCCCTGACAAGGCATGGGAAATATGAATTTAAGCCTTCAGGCCTTTGACAAGCTCATGGAGATCAAAGCAAAGGCCAGTGTCTCCAGCTGTAGCAGTACTCAGACAATATGGGGAAAGGTAAGAATCTTCCCAAGAAACATGGCATTTCCTGCTTTCAGCAAACATAGGGATGACTCCTGTTATCCAGGTCTTGATTCAGAGTTCTAACAACTACTCTGGATAAGGGAATTCCAGATATAGGTGAGAAGACCTGGCTTCCTGATACCTCACATACCCACAATAGAGCAGAGAGCTGCACCGCATAAATACAGAGGAAGTCGGTTTTCAAGCCAGAATTTTTGATCATTTTCCAATGTCAATTCCTTCTCTGGGCTTGCACCAAATGTATTTTTGCAGTGATCTATGTAAATAAACAAGTCCAATATGCACAATAACACTTAAAAATTCTACAAATTCATGGTGCTCAAATATTTACCAATTCCCATGAAACTTCCCAGGCACTATAAATAAAATTTTAAATCTTTCCTTGTTTTCTTTCTATTTTAAGTTATGATCTTTCCAATCTGTACTGAATAATCAATACTAGTTAAAATCTTCAGTTTGCTCTAGAGAACAGAGTCCTCCAGGTTCTATAACGAAATACCACAATGTTCACCAATTTTATCTCACTTATATATCTATATAGATATGAGATAAAATGTATATAAATGAGATAAAAGACTGGTGAACATTGCAATATAAAATAAATACCTAAAATAAATAAACATCTGAGGGAAGGTATGATTGAATCTCAATGCCACCAATTCAAGAATTTTCCACAGCTCTTTAGAAAGCAAGCAATTTATTCCTTCCTAAAGTTTGGGCCTGGTAAATAAGGGTTTTTTTATGCATCCTTCCCTGGATTACACTGCATTGTTTGTTAGCCCTCCATGCTTCCTTATCACAGCTTGCATGAAATGCAATCATTCAAAACAGCAAACTTAACTTAATTGCCATAGACAAGTGTTAATAGATTTTAATAATGCTTTATTAGAATTTATGCAAATTGGACTGCACTGAAAACCTTAATAAAATCCTAGCTTGAACAGCCATTTTCCTCCTATATTATCTGCAAACACAGACTGGGAAAAGGAAGCTTTAATTATTACTTTTTGATGGAATCTGCTGATGAAAATGCTCTTATTATGAATAAGCATAGGTGTCAAAGATGATCTTTAAAACTCTAAACTTCATAATTAATTAATTAACACTAAGGACTTCTCTCGGGAGGTGCTTTAACACTAGTAAGACTACCATACCTATTTTTGTCTGTTTGTTTACATTAGGATTCCACCTCCACACCCCCCAATTTTTTTTTTTATCTTGATAAAAAGCAGTACGCTGGTCAATCCTGGTTTTCCAGGACAGGACGGATATGCAAAGAGCCATCCCTGGGGCTTGGCAACAGATGTAAATGTATCTTGATAAAAGTGTGGGTGATGTCACCGAAGAGCATTATGCCGATTCTGCTTTAGAGTCTTCAGTTGACCCACATTTTAGTATATAAACAGCTAAAATTACACAGTTAAAGGAAGAAAAACAGAGCAGGAACGCAGATTTTTGTACAGTTGAAACGGAAATGATCTATCCTAGTAAGCAAGTTAGAGTTAAAATGATAAAATGGAAGCAAATGAAGCCTAATGAATGCTTTATGTTTTGCTTGCTTTTGTTGTTGCTTTTCCCTCAGAACAAAATCTTACCTTGTATGGAAGGCTTCTGTCCACAAGATAACTTGTGGATGTTGATGGGAGATGCTCCCAAATCAAAAACTGCACATGACCCTTATATATTACACATAAGCTACTATATGCTATACCTAGATAATAGGAGAGCAAAGATGGAACTATTTTTAGCATTACTGCTGTTAAGATCTCACAGCAAATATTTTAGGCCATTTCTTCCTATATTTCACACCCATCTTCATAGTTGCTATAATTTTCGTACCCAAGAACATCTAGACACATCAAAGTTAGAGAGACAGTCTTGCCAGCGTAGAGGTTCTTTGGACAAAACCCCTTTTCATGTCACCAACAAAGCTTTCCTAGCTATTTCCCTCAGAAACCATAAGCAACACAACAAGCCTCTACTGTCATAAAGAATAAAAATAAGAGAGCATGACTTGAGGTCCTGGAAAGATCCAACCAAAATATTTTCTGTTGACAAGCCTCACGGGGTACCGCTGGGGCCAGGCGTTACATCACGTACGTGAGATAACACGCTTCCTGTCGCACTCCGCAGGCTTAGGAAGACCTGCCAGCAGAGTATTAATAGTTGCCCCATTTAAAGAGGAGGAGATCAGGTTACCAAAAATCTTACAGGCATTTGCTCAAAAGCAGTGAAAGCCTGCCTATATCTAAGTCAGTGGCAAGACTTCAAGAGAGGTAGCATTTTCCTATATTTTAACCTTGTTACTCACCATAAAGCAATTACTAGTCATAAAATCAACCCTTCTCTATGAGCACAATGCAAATCAATGCAACTTTTTGCATTCCAATACAAGATAAAGAAACATTATTTGTGGCAGATATGCAATTCTTTGACATGAAGTGGCTGTAATTCAGAATGTAAGATTTTTCAAAAAATAAAAATAAACCAAACCAGACCCCTTCCTGGCACATGCACCAAACCAGCTCAATTTTTAAGCAAAAAGTCGTTTAACGCATCTTTCCAAGAACACTAATTTTAATCATTTAAGAGGACATAATGAGAAAACAAAAAGGAATATCAGCTTTACCATTCAAGCAAGGCGGATACCTAGCATTTCTCTCTGCTTTCGAAAGCCTCCACCCACATACCTCAAGCTAAGATTTATGGCCTGTTTCTGAGCCATCTGAATCAGTGCAAAGACTTCAGTAGTCCTGCCACTGTAGCCAGGTAGTCGGTAGGGTGCGAGGGAGGCACACAGCTTGGAAGGACATCTGATCGCTTTTACTAGTGCAAACTGATGGGCTGCCACTGGATCTGAGGCACACCAAGTCCAGGACACTGAGGGTCTGAGATGAACGGTCTTGAAGCCCATAAGTTGTGCCAGGGATAAATGTGACTGAGTTCTTTGGAGGGTTCTTTAATTGCATGTAAGCTGACAACACATAGTGCTAAAAAGAAAAAAATATACAGGTTTTGCAAATGGAAATGATGACTAGCCCTTAATGATAATTAATACCAGGCATTTTCAAAGACCTTTTTTCACCTACAAATGAAACTAATTACTAGGATTTCTCGCTCATAGCTTGCTGTGTTGCAAAACAGCAGCAGCTGGGCTGTCTTTTTTATTTACTCTTGAAGGGCTTTCAATAAATCTGTTTCAAATTCTGTTAACCCTACTCAACCTCCTCACCCTCCCCTTCCCTCACACCCCCCTCCCAAAAAAGAAAGAGGACTCATTCATGAGTTACAGCTGAGCAGAGTGATTTATAACAGCGCAACTGAGTGCAAAACATGCTCTGGCAAAGGAGCAAATTCCTCCACCTTCCCTCAGATATGATCAGGTGCAACTGCAAACCCTGCCATACCCTTAGTGCTGAGAGAGGAGATAAGCAAGACAGTGACTTTTCCTCCACTAACTTGCGTGCCGGAGTAGGATGCTGTGGAATTACACCCTCCTCCCCCAACACCAGCCCCGTCATGCCCGGCCATAACGCATCATGGGAGGAGGTCACCTAATCCCTGGGCTGCTTTGAAATCCTCACGGAAGAACAGGGAGAAAACTTCTTATCTAAAGTTCAGCTTTCATTTTGCAACCAGAAATACTGAAAGTGGTCCACAGGATTCTCCAGTCCTGAGTGTGCATATGAAATAGAAGTGAGGAGTTTTGCTAGCTGTGAACTGCCCTGCTTAGATGCTTCTGGTTTATCAACAGTTCCCCCTGCCCTGGTATTATTATGCAGTAACTTCCTGGAATGAAAACGTCATCACACAGGACTGTAACACAGCGCCCTGATTTTATTGCACATTTGATATTTCATATTTTTAATTTGTGTCTCAGCTCCTAAACCTAGATGAAATTTTCAGGTCTCCTCAAAATGAAATAAGATTTGAATGCAACTAGCTTTGGAAATATTTTGTAAACATGAACCACAGGCAGCAATTAATTGCCATTATGTCTCTATCTCACTTCTGAAATACGCAGCTGATCCTTCAGTAGACAGCACAGCAGTCTGAATATTTCAGACAAAATCTTTGTACTGTAGTTTTAAGAAGGAAATTGTTCAGCCTTTCTGGCTGGAAATAAGTCAGAGGCAATACTGGGTTGAGTGGGTTGAGTTCATGTATTGATTTATTATTGGAAGTAAACTTTCTCTCTCGTTATTGTTTGCTTTTGTACACAGGGCCACAAGCCTTATTTTCTTGTAGGTCTGTGTGTGGTTGTGAAAGAACCTTTCTAAAAAGCAGTCTTAAGCCTGGCATCAATAGAGCTTTACCAGCTCTCCTGAAGTAGAAGGCACAGCTTTTGTAAGACTTCATACTGCACAGATAGGTTGTACTAGAACTGAAGATGTCAACCTTAACTTTTATCAACATTAAAAAATTGCCTACTATTGGCAATAAGGGAGGAGGCAGAAACTGCTTCCATCAGCACATCTGAACACAAATTGTCATGTTCACTTGAAATGAAGCTGAACACATTTTTCTTTTTACTGGGTGGTCAGTCATTTGTGCATTTTATTTATCATTAGCTTGTTAAATAAAAAGAAGTCAAGAAAACCTTGCCTTGGTTCTGGATGAAGCACTTTGACAACTTACAGCAAAACAGAGCAAAGCTTTGCAGAAATGACAAGGAAAAAAATAAAAAAATTCAAAATATTCAAGCTCAGTGAAAACAGGCAAGTCTTCTAAGTAACACAGAAAAGAGAAGGACATTTCTATCTTGCTGATGGCTTCTTAAAAAAAAAAAAGAAAAGAAAAAACATTGAGGAGTTTTTTAAACATACTTACAGTTCTAAGCAGTCTCTATTCAGTAATCAGGGTCTCCCTATGGTAACCTCATTCAAAAACAAGAAAAATAGTATACGGTCAGGAATCCCTGGCTGAGCTGTCTACACAATCATTTTAAGTCTTCATTTTGGGAACACATTTGCTGTTGGGAGTTTGCAATAGAGCTAAGCAATGACCCTTTGAGGAGCATAGAGCCCTGCTGGAAATTCTAGCCTTATTGAACTTATTTGTCCTTGCAAAACAAGCTTTAGCTCCTGCCTTTTTCTTACAGCTTGATGAGCTCAGTAAAACATGCCAGGGAAAAAGTCCGAAAAGCAGATCTTGCAACATGCTCTTGAAATACAATCCCATGTTTTCCTTAGGAGGACTTCAGCTTGTATTTACAACATTCTTTTCAACCTAGAGTATCTCAGTATCAGAGTATCCAAGCATCTCATAAGCTCAAGCCCCAACCTGGCAAGCTGCTCTGAAGGTCCCTGGTTCTGCTTGGAACCAGCATTCACACACGCAAGAAAACTTGTGTCCACAAACGGCATCCTCAGAGCTGAACGCAATGGCACAATGGGATCGCACAATGGGATCACCTCTGCCTCACCTGAACACACGGCAAGGCAGTTCTGCAGCATCTCAGTAAAACCCAAGTAGCACCTTTTTACTGAGCACAAAGGGTAGTTTTTCTCTGGGAAGCAATTCCATAAAAAAATAGCTGCTCAACATATCTACTTTGAGCCTCACAGGCTTTAGCTTTTTACCTCTTAACCTCTGCAGAGCCAACATGACCAACAGGGGAAGAGCTGCAGTGTAACTCAATTGAGCTGTCAACACAACCTCCTTCCAACTCTTAGTCACTTATACCTGTACCAACACTGAAGGACAGCACAACCACAGCACTACAAGGGAAGAGGGAGGCCTTATTGAAAGAAAAGACATAAAAGATGGAATGAGCCTAGCTTGGCATTTGCACTATGGCGCCTGGGCTTGCATACCAGGGAGCAACAGCTTGGCTTTGCCCACTTACATGAAGTTCAAAGTCGCTGTTCTTTTAATTTCAATGATATTCTTTGTGATGTTTGCTAGCTGAGGTTGGAAGGATTCAGACCAAAAGTCTCTTCATTAAAAACCATGAGCACACACGAGTCTGAGCTGCAAACAAGGCACACACAGTAACCAGGAGTGTTTATCATTCTTACCTTAAATCTTGCTGAAGTCTAGATGGAAAATGCTTTGAAGATACCAGTCACTGTGAGTGAATGGCCAGTCAGAAATAAAACCTTTTTGTTTCCTTCACATCTGAGAAAAGTGCTGACTTAGTGATACATGACGAACACATATGCTCCTCTAAGACATATTTTAAAATACTCTGTAATCCATAACAAGTACTCTACTGATACTCTTGTCTCACCTCTCTTTCCACAATGTTCATCCACCCACCCTAGTTAAAACCAGACGACCACAACAGACAAAACAATGTTTCTCAGCTTTGTAAAATTAGAAAAAAAAAGTTTGAAAGAATTGATTGCAAGCAACAGCATGAACGGCTTCCCTGTATGTTTACAAAGTAGTATTTTCCTCGGTTGTGATACAGGATTCATTAGGAAGAGGAAATTCAAATCCTACACCCTGGAATGCAATTTAAGCATTGTATCCTATCTTTATCAGCAAGCAAAGGAGGAACTGTGCAAGAAAACACTTATTTCCCTTCCAACTAGGATGCCTACTTTGTTGTCAAACAACAGCCTCCAACTGACAAGCTCAGGACCAAATATGTTTCCTGTACTAACACTTTGATCTGCAATTGCAACTAACCCAGAAGGGTAATAGTTACATTTGAGGTCACTAGAAGGTCTTGACCTCTGTTATATCACCCTTCCCCAAAGAAACTTCCACTTTAATCATCAACTTCCGGGTAGTGTATTAGTAACTAGCATAAATCATACACTAAAATAGGCTGAAGAGCCGTCACAAGTGCTAGAAAGTGATCTGCAGACCCCCCTTTTTCTCCCTAGATCACACAAACAATGGTTTCTAATTAAAAATAAAAAGAATCAAAAGATTTAATTAAGAAAGATTAAGAAAGTGTAAAAGATTTTTACACTTTCAAGGCAGCCATAATTCCTGCTATCCTATATTTATTCTGCTGGAAAATATGAAGGAGAAAGGAAAGAGGGGAAGGTTAACCAGAGATGGCACTGTCCTGTAATGTTATGAGTGCTGTTCAGTGTAATAAGTCAATGTGTCAAAACACACATTTGCACCCTCTTTTTCCCATGCCTTCTCCCTACCATCCCAGAGATGCAGGAGCTGAAGACTGAAATGGTTCAGAGAAAAAAAATAAAAAAAGGCGGTGAGACTTGGCACATGTAAATTTTGCTGCCTGACTTCACCGTCACTGATTACAGCTGACGGAGAGTTAATAAAAGAGCAAAGCTGGCTGTCAGAACAGATTAGTGTGTGCAAAGGACAAGACAAAAGAATAATACCGTCGTTATTATTTATGGTCATTAACTGGGTTGAATTCACTCCTACAGCACTCTACCTGAGCAGTAAAAATGATCATCTGAACATGAAATACTACATTTAGGGTTAAAACACTATAATGTAGTATTTCAGACAAGTCAATACAGACACTTTGTCTGTCACTTTGTGTGTATTGACTTGATCTCTTTTGCATGAGACATTTGATCCAGGAATTAGCTGGAGTGGGTAGCATATTTTGCTATTGCAAGTGAGAAGACCACCATCAAAATTTTGACCTGGCATAGTATATTGTTTTTCTGAAAGTATAAAAAACCTCTCACGTAATGATTTATGATTGGTCTGCTTATCCTCATCAGCAAAGTTGCAGGCAAGCTCTCCAGCAAGAGAGGAGGCTGCAGGATGCATGTGGCCCTCATGGTGTCCCAGGGCCACAGCCTTGTATAGACTCCTCTGCAGAGCTGAAAACCACATTGCTGATGAATTCTCATGGAATCCAGAGTGCCATTTGCTTACCTACCGCAGAGGAATATGCTGAGGGACAAATAAGCTCATGGTTTCCTTGACCTGTTGAAAGGGAGACACAGTGGCAGGGACAGAGTGAAGCTGGGGTGAAGTGCAGTGGGGGTAAACACCTCTAACATGAGTGAGGGAAGGGAGGGCAGCTTATGGGCAATAAGAGCTGAGGGGCAGCAGAAGCCTGGGTGGGAGAACCCACCAAGAACATGTATTTCTGCAGCCTACGTCAGAAGTGATACAGTCTCAAACGCCCCTCACTGCATGGCCATCCTGTTCATCTGTGCTCAGAGTATCTGTAGGAAGCCCTGACTGGGGGTCAGAAAGCACAGCCTCCTGGCCTGGCACTCCAGGAGCATCCAAAACCTTGAGAGGAGCCCCGAGACAGCCCTTGGTGTCTGCTCTGCTCCTCATCTCATTCACTCTTTTCTGTAACTTTCAAACATCCTGGTATTTCTCTTTCAGAACTTAAGCTGGAAAAAAAAAAAAAAAAGAGCAAATTCTTTTTTAGTGCTTTTGGGTAGAGTATTTCATCTGATCATGGTTTGCTGTCAGCAGAAGGACCTAAAGACAGGTAATGGGGCTAGGAAAACATTTTCCCTTCCTAACATCCTCTCATGACGGTGCCTCAAATCCCCTTCTTACCACAAGGCAGACTGGTGTCTGCTACTTAACTACAATCACCCTCACCTGATTTTTAGTCACATGAGACATCCTTAACACAACAGGGATGGGTCAGGGCTCAGATCACTCACTGCTGACCACTAGCCCCCAGTCTGCTGATGGCTTCTTAACAACTAGTCTGGATTTAACAATTTAACAGGATTTAACAACTAAACTAGAAGAGGGTTTGGAAAGAAGAAAGTCCTAGGCTCTAGACGTTAGAATTGCATCCTTCTAAGTGGATTAAGAGTAACAAAATGAATAGGTGGCAAGTAGCCTGCTTTTNCTCACCTGATTTTTAGTCACATGAGACATCCTTAACACAACAGGGATGGGTCAGGGCTCAGATCACTCACTGCTGACCACTAGCTTTTAGTCTAGATTTAACAATTTAACAACTAGTCTGGATTTAACAATTTAACAGGATTTAACAACTAAACTAGAAGAGGGTTTGGAAAGAAGAAAGTCCTAGGCTCTAGACGTTAGAATTGCATCCCTCTAAGTGGATTAAGAGTAACAAAAGGAATAGGTGGCTTTACTTTTTTTATGCAAGTAGCCTGCTTATATATATATATATATATACATATACACACACATAAATTTATGCTTGGCTTTTGGGATAGGGAAACCACCTACTTTGACAGATTTATTTTGGGTGATATTTCTGTGCTAGAGACTAAGCAGGTTATAATCAAATTGTATTTTACATTCTCAGCTAAGGCATAAAGGGCCCAATCAGCACATTTTCTTTCAGCATTCTTCTAAATAAAAATGATTCCTTGAATTAACATCTCTCACAATACAGTCTGAAATGTGAGGGAACTACAGGAGCCTAGCCAGAGGTAGAGAAATCTCAGTGGTGGTGTTCATCTCCACACCAGGATCATGGTAGGATATCAAGGTACTGTAAAATATCAATACCTACAAAACTCGGTCCCAGCAGACTCTCTGCTTACTAAATAGCTAAGATAAGAAGACAGCTGCGGAATGCTGTATACCCTGTACAAAGGATGGGGCAAGTTCTTCCCTTGCAGTGAAAACACTTCAGAGGAATAGAATACGTGACTAAATAATTCAAATAGTTTAGTGAAAGATGTCCAATGGACACCTGGATTTTTATATGCTTCCCCACCTATTTTCTAAGACAAATGCAAGCATCTTGACCTACTTTGGCTGGTTTGATTCAGAGCAGTACTTAAAGCCTGAAAAGAATTCATTTGCATAAGAGCAATATGTTATAGTGAAAATTGAGGTTTTCAAACCTAAAAATGTTACAACAGTAAGTCTTAAGATTACTGCTGATATCAAGTACCAAAACTAAGTCTGGTCTAGGCTTGTATTTCCATATAGTGTTGGCCATAATTCCTACACTGAGCACAAGTGATTGCCGGAGAGTTTCTTCATGGTAACCTGAAAGTTTCCATCATTGATACAGATGATGCCAGCAGAAGAAACATTCTGGTCGATCTGTACGTCTCCTCAGAGAGATTGTACAAACTGCCCAAACAAATTGTTTCATAGAACCCAAGGGAAATTGTTTTGAAATTTCACAAATCTAAACAGCTTTGCAAATCTCACAATAGATGGTACAAAAAAAAAAAAAAAACCTGTGAGCAGAAATTTCGCATTTCTTGAGGTCTTATAACTTTTAACATAATTTAGAAAGCCAAACAAAAAACTTATTAAGAGGTGCTCTTTCATAATATTACTGCAACTTCTGCTGAATTTTGGGGTGAAATTTAAGTCTTTACAATGTATATCTACAGCCATGGAAACCATCTTGAAGGTCCAAGAAATGGTACTGCTTGTATATAAAAATTGTCCTTGCAAGGTGTGACTACACCTTATAAAAAAAATTTAAAAAAAAATAAAAAAAGCTAGGCAAGGCATTATTCAAAGGCAGTTAAATGTCATTGAAGAAGATTTAGGCAGAACAGTGATGGCATTCTAAGATCTTTCCGAAAGAAATTATATGCCCAGGGGACTTGCACTTGCGTTTGGCCAAGCACACATTATAAGACACCTCTGCAAAAATAGTACACCCCAATGTATAAATTCAGTGCTTATGTTGGTGTGGTTCAGTACACAGACACTAATCCTTCTTAAAAACAAATCCGGTAGTCTTTTGTTCTGTGGTAATAGCATGTTGCTGTCTTTCTGAAGCAAAATTCTCATAACTGAGCAGCTCCGAGACCGAATGGACATCAGCTGAGTCACTGAAACATTCTCCTCTTGGTTGCTTACATTCCCCAACTGTACTTCGTGAAGTAGTAAAAACTTAAAAAAAAAAAAAAAAAAAGAAACTACAACAGAGGGAAATTTAATCAATTCATAGTTTGACAAACAGATCTCCAGGCTTTTGAGTAAAATTTGGCTTCTGTGCGAGCTTTCAGAACAATGACTAGATGGAGTTCTTCTTTTGAAGTTTTGTTTAAAAAAATTCTCCCAGGCTAAGACCCAGTAAGTTACAGTTTAGCCTGGAGCAAATTTTTACAACCCAGTTATAAACCCCTGAAATAGGAGTTCATAATGGAAACAGCTGCTCAACCCTAACTATAGCGGGTGCAAGTATAATAAAAACTGCAGGAGTTCACATTAACAATGGCATCCCCTTACACTCTTTCCTGTTACCCATCCATTAAATGAGCAACATTACTTAATAGAAGCAAAGGCAACAGGCTTTTCTCTTTTCCCTCCCCCCCTACCTCTTTCCCTCCAGTAACAAGCTAAGCAATTTATAGGTGGTAAAGAGCTCACTCCTAGATCCAAATCTCCTTGGGCACTCGGGGCAGGGCTCGCTAATCCCAGTGCTAAGACATCAGCGAGACACCATTGCAGTTTGTGCATAATGCAGGAGGAGGTGCTTGCCTGGAATAAACTGCAGCGGTGTCTCACTGAAGGGACACTGCAAACCATGCGCCTCTTATGGCCAGTGATACCTGGGACACAAATTCTCACTAAATCTCATCACCAGCGCAGTTCTTCTTTCCCCCCCATCGCTTCCCTCAGTGATACTTGCAGCATTTTCATATACAATTCCACAAGTTGCTTGAGAGAATTAAGACTTCCAGCACCTACAGTGCATGCTGTCTATTTGCTCGTAAAGCTCCGAACTACCATGAGGTTGCTTCCTCTTCCTAAACTGTCCGTTGATTTTCTACACGCTTCTTTCTCTAACCTCATCTGATCACCTGTCTCTGATTTTCAGCAGGTTATGAAGGACTGTCTTTCAAGTGCCTGTGCTTCTTAGGGACACAAATTACCCCTGCTGCAGGTTGTGGGCTTGAAAATACAGTAAATGGCTGAGGGCTAACCCCTGTAGTATGGAAGTAACATCAGGCCAATACACAACTAAGTATAAAACCAGCAGGAGTTCACAATGACAGCAACGTTCCTTTACACATCTTTCTTTTTCCTGACTATTAGCCAAGCAGCAAGAAGTTTTTGCAGAGTAGTTACAGATAAGCAGAATATCAGCAATGGGCTATGGTTTGCAATAGGCATAGAGGGACCACCCAGCACCAAGCAGTTCATACTGTGGTCAAATCACCTGTGAAGCCGATAAGGCAATCTGTGCAAAGGATATACAGCTAATGCTTTCTAAAGGGGCTTATTTTTGATAAAAATGACAAAAATGATAAAAGCGACAGAAATGGTGTTAGGAAGTGAGTTACTCGAGAAAGAAAACACAATCTCCACAATAAATAATAATAATAAAAGAAGTGAAGGGCACTAGGCAGAGCTTATTAAAAACAGGTCACAGTTTACCCCCATTTCCCTCTTTATCTCTATGGATTTAGGTTGCTCCTAACAGAACAGAATACGATCCCCATCTCCATAGACCATCTGCAAGTAAGCACATGTTATGCCTACTAGATATGGGTAAAAACTGAGTGGCTACCCATTTGTTAAAATTATTTTACTGTAAAAAGTAGTATCCTCTTTTGTGACTTCCAGATTTGCTGTATAAAGAAGGAGGTACATGCAGAGTCTGCTTTACCAGTAGCTTTTATTTTAGGTAAGTATAAGAAAACAATAAATTCTCAATCTGTAGCACTGGCTGCACTTTCATATTTGTAAACATGAATGTTCTCTTCTCCATTTTCTTCTCTGCATGTGACTGATAAGAAGTAAAGTCTACATCTCAAAATCTACCAACTACTTGGTAAGAAAACAAAAGCAGTTTCATAGTGAAGTGACTGTAGAAGAGATATTCTGAAAAGTGCTTTTGATACCCCTATACCTAAGCAGTAGAGGATCTGTAACATTGCCTTTGACACAGCAAGGGGAAAAATCACTCAAAGAAATTCTGACTTACAAAGCTAAAGGATTCACCTGTAAAAAGGTGACAAGCTACTGTTTATTATGATTTAAATTACAAGGGAGCCCTGATTCTCCTGCAGAGACGAGAGTGGTTCTTTCCCTGAAGAGTTAATAACCTAAGCAAGCAAACACCTTTCCATTGCATAATGCAATATTTCAGTTTCTTGTATTAGACTTCAGTAGTACTGTCAACATATTATACAATCCAACAATACATCAGATGCTGGCAGATAATGTGTTATTACGCGCTAAATGCTGCAAAAAGGGGTAACAACTGCTCTCAGTGTGGCTCCCTATGGCTCCCTATGGCACACCCTCTCATTTTGTTCTAACGAGCCAGGGTATCTGGGTGCCATCTCCAAAATTACGGTTAAACAAAGACAATACTGTCCATAAGGGAATTGGGTCTGCCCACCCTCCCCCAGCAGAAATGCGAAGACAGGAGTTTCCGACTCATCCTGGGGCAAGGCAGATGAGATTTTGCTCGTGATGCCTTTCCAAGACCACTGGTACACGGTAGCTAAGCAGGGCAATGGAGAGCGGAGGACTCCCCAGCAGGAAAGTCCTTCCTAGTTTTTCATCTGGGGACTGAAAAAGATGCAGATACCTGACAGTGTTCACTAACTGACAGAGGACTGAAAACCAAGTTTATCTGTCTGATTTGCTTTAATCACCCTGGCTTGGCCCTCTCCATTTGACAATGCCTGGGCACTTGCCAAACACAACACTCACCTGCATAGAGCACTGGAGGCCAATATCATCAGCTTCTTTCCTTTCTACCCATTGCCTACAGCACGTTAAGAGATGAAGGACCTTTGCTGCCCAGTTTTGGCCTTGTGCAACATGCTGGCTTTCCCTCAGCCAGTCCAAACAGCGCAGCCCGCACCGGCTGTGTACACAGCATCAGCTCCACGGGGCTGCGCAGCAATAAGAGCCGTACGTGGAGCCTCAGCAGGCAGCCGAGGCTGGGGGATTTGAAAAGGCAGACTAAACATGCGTGCCTAAATAAGCAGCGGCTCTGGAGAGAAGTCACTTCTGATTTGCCTTGAAGTTAATTGAACATTGACGTTGATGCTTTAAAAAAAAAAAAAAAAAAAAACTCAATACCAGCAAAGAAACAACTGAAATCAGCACCCAGACCCACATTAATAGTAGGGCATATTAGTAGGAAAAACTCTGAATAGTTCTTAAGTCAACCACTCTCACAATGGGCAAAATCCTGTCTCTATTCCAAGCTAGCATAGAAAGTGCTCACTTTTTATAGATAGCTGATGGCTCTCTGGGTAAATTACACTGAAATCTGCTAAAGCAAATTACAGACTGTCATCATTAATGGTAAAATATTCATCAGGAAAAGACTTTATCACCTTGAATTAATGCTAAGAGTCAATATTTTTAAATGTAGTATATTTCATACATAGATGTGATAATTTTCCCAAGATAGAAACGTATGATGGAGATGCTTTGATCTTTCTACAGCTAAAATGAAACCTATTATAAAGCCTCCTGTAAGTCCTATTTTTGAGCCTGCATCTACTCTAGCTGTCTCACAGGAACTTCATTTTGCAAGGATGATGATTTCTAGGCAAGAGTCCATAGGACCAAGAAAGACAAAAAGTAAAATTCTCCCAAGCTGAGATTTTACATGAGGTAAAACTAAGCTGTTCACATCAACTCCCTGTAAATTTGCTGCTATGTTTCTGACTTGAGAAAATTGTCTTTTAAACAGTAAACTATTTTCCTACTAATATAAGGAGCGATGAAAGCAATAGGCAAAAAAGCAAACACAACCACCCTTCTAATTAGACTCACAATTCATAAGAGACAGGGCTACTGCATTTCCAACTGATAAAGGAAAACAAAAAAATCTAAGGAAATAGATAAGATCTGCCAGCTAAGTGGCAAATTAACCTCAAAATGCCCCCAAACCCTGCCAGATAAGTGACTTGCAACTTATTCAGAAAGACTATAAGGCTCTGGTTTATTTCCACCCCCTCACTCCCCGAGACCCCAAACCTGATGATCCCTTAAGTTGTCTTGCAGGTTAATAACAATTGCTTTCTGCCAGTCAGGAGGAATGCCAGGCAACTTATCTGATCAACCCCACGCTGCAGCACAGCCTAACTGTCAAAGACCGAACACCGAAACTAAACCACTGGTAATTAACTACAAAACAGAGTAAAATTTAAGCACTGTAAAATTCCAACAATGCACATACAGGAAAAAAAACATAACTTGATCACAGATGCTCTATTAGCCAGTAAGGACCCTGCCCAAGTGCGTTATTCAATCAGTCTCCCGTCTTAAATAATAATGAGCTATTTTCTATTATAATGTAATAAATCTCAAGAGGACTTGATCTGGAGTGATGCAGAGGAGTTGGATCCCAACTGCTTTCAATGGAAACTTGAATGCAGTATCTCTGGATTCGGCTAGCAACATGGACCTAGGACATGCATGACAAGACGAGGGAAGCAATAAGTTTTCTAAAATCATTTTCAAAAGTTGTGGGCTTTTGTTGTTTTTAGATTAATAACTAATAGAGCCCCATATGTACTCATTCTTTAAATGGTTCCATAGGCATTTTGATGCACTGAAGTACACTACAATATACTACATAGGCATCTTTTTCAATTTGTTATTTAAAATAAACATGAATGCAGGGGTTCATGTGCACTTTCTCTAAATAAATACTTATTGTAGAATCATTCCAACTGCAAGGCCAAATGTGAAGAGTCATTCCAGGTGTTAGCAGTTTTTCTCTGTTTTACTACTTAGCTTGAAATGTCGACTGCCTAATTTTTAACAAGAAAGTAGAAAGACTCCAAAAGTCTGAACTAAACAGCACAGAAACATAAAACATACTTTTATATTCTTTTCCTATAAATAACACAGGGATTACTTGGACAATCCCTAGAGTAGAACTTTATATTCTGGGATTTATTTAAGGAAAATCTCCAGAGAAAAATTTTTATTCATTTAAGTTCGGTGAAACATATCCACGTCCATACTTTCAACAAATAATTTTGAAAATCTGAATTAATAGCTTACATATCATCAAATCCAGCAACATGTAGAAATTTTGATAATTCTCCCCACTTCAACAGAAAACAGATGAATTGATACATTTTTCTACTTGATTTTTGCCCTTAAATGATATTCCACGAAAAATGGAGAGGAATCCCCCAGGAAGATTGTCAGAGTCAGAGTATCTACAGCTAGCTTGAGCCTCTGCATAACCCTTCCCTGTAGTGTACAATACACACAAACATGCATGCTTAAAGACACCATTTTCCCCAAAGTTTTACTTTGAAATAAACAAACAAAAGCAAACACCCCGTGACCACAAGCCTCAGGACAGTAATTTAGGAGTTTATGTCTCGCTAAACAACAACAGCACTTAAGCTGTACGGGTACCATATTCTTAAATGCTTATTTACAGTTAACTGAAAATTCTCTTTGGTACTTTGTCCAATACTTTGTCCTGACAACCTCTAAGCATTTCTTAGCTTTTTAGTAGAGTAAAATGTCATGAAGTCTGACATCAATGAGCTGATATACGAGTACATGCAACCCTTGGTACCGATTTCATTGGTGTATAAAAATTCCCAATACGTGTAATTGTATATTATATGCTTGTAATTGTATATTATGGGTGCTTAACTTAATGCATTACTTTAAAAACTCATAGTACTATTTCTTCTCAGCAGCCCACTCTTTGGAGCAAAACTCTTTGAATTTCTCCTTACCGATCACATCATTATCATAATGTGTTCATGTCCTAAAGACATCACATTAAAGCAGAAGCTCTTGCTGAATTCACAGATTTTACACAATACTAATCCACTCATAAGTCTTAGCCTTACATTGAAAATATTCTTTTAAATGAAGCCTCAGGGAGAGGTGTTATTTCCTGGGCTTAAACTACTGTTTCTTCTGCTTCTTCCCTCTCCGCAGAGGAACCCACGAGTGTCTCAACGTTGCCCACTCAGTTTTATCAAACAGAAGTCTACAGGTCACCCTTGGTGCATGTTCATTCCCTAAAACTCAACCCTTCTGCCCTTCCTAGGCACAGTTTGGTAGAAATAATAGCTAAAGTGGCACATAAGGAATTCCTACACCAAACTCATCTGCAAGCCCTGAAAGAGAAACACAGCCTTCAGGGTCATGCATTCATGTGGATGCCTGCATCCAAATCACAGGCACTATGCAGGTATCTCCATATTTAAATTTCTTCACTTATTAAATATTTTTCCTGGCCTGAATTCATGTCTGGCATATACCTGCAATATGCTCCAAAGCCCTGGGCATTTCAAGCACTGCCTGAGTAAAAATATTGCCCAGAAGAACCTGCTTACTATGAGATTTATACACTAAGGAGCATGAATATACATAGGAAGGAATTCCAAACATTTATTTTTCCAGTTTTAAAATAAGACGGTGTGTTCTTTCAAATCTTTTGTTGGGTGACTGCACATGCTCAGATTTCCCTCCTGAGTGCAATTCCATCCACCTCTCTGGTTCGAGAGCTGCTGCGGGGCATCTATGCGGCGGTACACGCTGCGCTGTCATCAGCGCGCTGATGACACCCAGCTCCAGCTCCCTCTTTCCTGACCCAGACACGGCTGCTGCCAGCCTCAATGTCTGGCAGAAATTGGTTGCTGGAAGAAGGCCAGCTGGCTGCCGCTCAACCTGGGCAAGACAGAAATGATGCTAATCAGCAGGGGGAAATGCTTTGAGGACCTGGTGAAATTTGTAACTGCTCCATCAGCTGAGGGCATATGTCTGGCCAGCATCCTAGGAGGCAAGCAATGCAAGCCTTGCATCAGGATTCAGCATCTTCCCAGACTTAGTTTCTGCACCAGGCTCACAAATTCTCCTATGTATTCACCAGAAAAGTTTTACGCATTTTTTGTTAGACACCTGCTTAGCTTTGCATGCCTAGGTTGCTTTATCTTTGAGCTTGTCTAAAAACTGCATAGGGAGCTTAGACAGCTTCTGACTCTCCCTTCCATGGTGAACCAAAACAAATACAAGTCTGTTCTCTGGTGCCTGGAATACCCATCATTATATGGGATTTGATCATATGGAAAAATAGTCACTTTAAAAATGACGTTTACTGATGCACCAGGTAGAACTTTACAGGAAAACAATTTACATCTTGTCTGTGAAAACTAGTAGCTTGGCTACTTTAAAATGGAACAATGAGACAAGATCTATTTTCCTGGGCCACATCCAAAGATTTTAGTTAAGCAGTCAATTGCATGGAGAGAGATGGTCTTTCACCTGCTGAGAAATTTCAGATTTCTCAGTTCTAGCCTTATAAGCGACAAATGATGAACAACCCCCATTAAAATTCACCATACTTTTTAAGGGAGTAATAACTCAGTGACTTTGAATTTACTCTTTCAGTAGGAATAGATGACAACTTTGGAACCCCAGATGCAAGAACAGATCCAACAGCTAAGTCACCATCCCTTAAGGAAAAAAAAAAAATTTTAAGGGCAGGGGGAGGGGAAACCAAAACTTGTGTATTATTTTAGAATTATATTTATGAATCAGTCTTCTAAAGACACGTTGATCACCCAAGAGGTATTAGGAATTACTCTTTGCTGTTTGTTTTAAAGTTTTATTTAATGTCTGCCTACACACACTTCTACCACCTAATACTGGACCTGAACTCCACAGATCCACATGTTATTTCTGGCAGCACCGCTGACTTTATTCATAAAGTACATTTTTCCATGATGCCTCAATTTCCTACCTGGAAAATGGGAATGATGGTGATTTTTTCCTTTCTAAAGCATCTACTAATAGGAAGAATAGAGAAAACACATGAGACAAGAGAACAGCTGTCATGGTCTCTCCACATCCATCCAACACCCCGGGGTCAGGCCAACAACTTGAACTCATCTGATTTCACAACAGCCAGAAACACCTGCAGCTAAAGCTGGTGAACGCAGATGGCACTTGAGAACAAAAATATATTCTTCCCTCATACAAACAAAACTCAAGGTTTACAGCAGTGAGAAATGCAAATTTAATATGTTGCATTCAAGGGGGAAGTAATTTTTTTTCCCAACTTATAGAAACTCTTCAAACTCAGCTTTCAAATAAATAAAATAAAATAATAAATAAGGTTGGAGTCTGACATCTAGTCCTTTGGGTGAAATTTTGCTGTGAATCAGTTGAAATGTTTGGAAAAGGAGGTTTGTCTACCCATAGCCAGGATTATACTACCTGTGGTCCAGCAGCAAACATATTTATTGGCACTTCCTTGCCCGCTGGCTCAGTCGTCTCCATTATCTTGCAACTCCCCTTATTAGGGTAGCTATAGAAGCAGAAATTCTCTACAACAGACCAGGACTATGGGATGGGTTAACACTGGCGGTACCTGACTCACAACCTGTTCCATCTAAGCCCACTATGCTTCAGAACAGCATTACTTAATCCATTTCTAGCCCACAGTAAAGGCAATGTGAAATATTTATTTACACAGCAGTGAAATTGCAGCAGCAGGTTCCTTCCAGTTAAGCAACATGAATAGATGATTAAATTATATAGGAAAGGTACAATTTGGGTCAATGTGAAGGCAGAAAGTATGACTTTATGGATACTGTTTATTTTATATGCATCTCCTGCTAGACAACAGAGCAGACTCACCTGTTTTACTTGACAGCACAGTAGGCCAATGTTAAAGGAGGGATTTTTTTATTTGTTGCTTGTATTTTTTTCAAATGTCTACTTGAAATGATTTTTTTTGACTTTTTTTTTTTTTTTTTTAAGACCAATTTGATAGAAACAACTCCTGGGTTTCATAGGAGCTTAGAGGCTGGTTTTTGGCCAAATTTGATCAGACAGGATCCCTTTAATGCGAAGCAGAGGAGATGACGTTAGTACAAGCACAGAGATTACGTGAGGCTGAGCAGATATCTTCAGCACAGCACGTATGGGACAGCAGTTTTCCAGGGTAACAGACAATAGCTTCATTTAAAAAAAAAAACTACAAAGGAGTAAAGCTGTGGAAACAAATTAATTTGGAAGACGTAAAGAGGATTATGAAAGAAAACACAAACTTTCCTCCGCTGCCAAAAGAAGCGATTTACTGTGTACATCTTTGCCTTGTTACAGTTTGTTATGGAGTTGGGTAGCTAAAAGAGAATTAATTTAAATAAGGAGAGGCTAAAAGAAGGCTGGCACATACTGTGAACACAAGGGTGAGGAGAACATGGAAGAATACCAGACAAGCAGCAGCTCATCACAACAAAGTGACTTGTTAAGCCTTCAAAGTCTGTCACCACTGCTCCTCCAAGTAGTGTAACTGATTGTATAGCACATGGTAGGGGTTCAACGGCACATATTTCTGACCTCCCTTTTCTAAAAAGAAATGCTCTACAGCCAAAATACAACAACCTTCCACATGCACCTACATGCTGTGAACACCAAAAAGCTAATCAAGTTGCCGAGTGCGGTACATGGCAATATAACAAGGGGTCATGGGATGAAAGCAAGAACGGGAACATTTTAGGCTGAACATCAGGGAAAATACTTTTGTTCAACTGTGAAAACAGCTCAGGCCCATGTTAAAAATTAGCTAGACAAAGCACTTGAAATTACTTTGTCTCCTACAATTCTGTGCTGGCAGAGAGATGGACCAGAACTAATTGGCCTCTGCAAACCTTAACTTCTTATGATCCTTCACAAGAATGGTCTGCAACAGCTCTTAGACTTAACAAAGGCCTACACTTAAAAGAAAAAAGGAAAGGGGAAAAGCAGAGTATCTCCTGCAATGCTGTTTCCACCCAGAGTGATACAGCAAGGGATGCAGCTGTTCAAGCATGTTATGTCCTGACTAAAGTCAAGAGAATAAATAAAATTATAGTTTTTTACCTCTTTTATCATCATAACTTTTCTTAACACACCACAGTCCTGGTGAAGAGAATATCAGTCTGCTTTTCTAGAAGAAAAATGGGACCCATCTGTTAGGTCTTGTTTCATTCCAGTCACCAGTTCCACCAAATATGAAAGAAGAGTTAATGTCTCAGGAGACATTATACTCCTACACGTTTCATGAAAAGCAACAGCTGGGCGAGAGGGAAAAAAAATCTCAAATTACTCTTTCCATTAGTCTAAATTCAGCCACAATCAACTTTTTTTCCACAGGAACTGTTTATCAGTAAGCTGGTGTGTAGTAGGTCAGCGCGCGCACAGCACTGGGCTTGGCCCCATGACTCCCACTGATGGGAATGATCTGGGGTTATTGCTGGAATGACAGGAGAGCAAATAAGGCTTGATCATATGCACAGCTCTCAAAGCACCTTGCTTCATAGCTCAAATACATCCGCTTTTCATATTGGCAGCTTTTATTCCATGGATGCTCCTTGTAATAATAAGGAATGAATTCTACTGATTGCAGTTTGTCACAAATACTGTAAGTGATTGTCACTGCAATTGAAGGCACATGTTACATTAGGAAAAAGGCTCTGCATGTCAGTAACAGAGATCATCATAAACAGAACCAAAACATGTCAGCTCATATACCTTCCTCTGTTTTTGGTAAGAGCATGTGATTTCCATTAGTAAAAGGACCAGTAAAATTTACTGCACAGCAAATGATGTTCCCTTGGTAGTCTTCTTTGCTATAGATCTGCATTTTGCTTTATGCTTTCATCAAATAGCATTAAATGTCCAAGTGACTTCAACTATGCAGGACTGGTTCCTTTTACTCCTCATATGAGAGAATGGAGTTCATCTTATGAAAATATTAAAAGATGTCATCCTGAAATTCAATTTTTCAGGATTGTCCAAGATCATAAAATTCAGCCTGTGTAATTCTCAAGTAACACAAATGCAAGCACATGCATGGAAATTTTATTTTTAACCTTAGAGGTACTCTGCCCGTCTCTGTTCTTGTCAGTAGTACATGCCACTTAATTACCCCAACAACTGCTCTTTGTAAATGATAAATAGATACCACAAATGATAAAATAGGTACCACTGGCAACATTCTCCCAAAATCTTAAACTCAATTCCAGTAATGTACTAGAGAAAGGAAAAAAAAACAAATTTAACATAGGTGCATAGATACTTAAAGACTTGTCTAAGTATCATTGGTTTAAGCATCTTCCCTGCGCCAAGGCCTTGAGTGAAATATGATTTCTATTTAAAATATTAAAAAGATACAGGCTATCCAAATCTTTCACATTTTTTTCTTTCTTGGCTCCTAATTCATTTCTGACATACTGTTTCCTTTCAGTCTCTTGTCTGTATCATAAATCTATCTGTGATAATTTGGCACAAGTTGCACACTTTGCATGGAAATTGATCTCATACCCTCCCAGCCAGAGGCAGTGGAGGACAACTTCCATAGTAACTGTCATGTACAAACTACACTTCCAGTAAGGAAAGCCTCTCATTCAGGCATTTGCGACTTTACATCCCATAGGGTATACCATGTATCATATGCAGCTGGAATTAATTCTGGTCTTTGCACCAGTAAACGAGTAAACGAGCAACCTCCATAGAAATTTAAGCAGCTTAATATCAAGATTAAATGAGAACAAAGTTTAGACTATGATATAGGAACCTTGCCATATAGTAATATACTTTGTATTTAGCATCTTAGGTTCATATTATTAACAGTGGTGGGATAGCACACATTGCAATCACACATATGCACCCTATGGACAGGAAGAAAACATGTGAAATATATTTTCAGAATCTCACTTTAGCTTCCTTTTTAAAACTTGGCTTCTGTAATAACATGCTTAAAAATCAGCTAGGGAAAACAGAGATGCGTGCTGAGCTAAGCAGGCCCTGGATCAGGCAATATCCCAGCAGCTGAGACAGTATCATAGCACGGCTTTGGTTTTGCCAGATTGCATGTTATCGCTCTTATCAGGCATGCTGAGGGTAAACATCTTTATTAATTTATTCAGTAGCTGCATTTCAAGAAGACAGGATAGACATCTTTCAAGACTCTTCAGGTGCAAGCAATGTTTACAGAGTTACACCCAAAATGAAATTAGCCCCTTATTTTCTTTAATGAAGACAAGAAGTGAGAAGTGGAACAGTAATTCCCCATAGCTGTTCTCCAGCTGCTGATCTGAAAACCCTTGGCCTATATGTGGCACACTCGCTGCATTCTTCCGCATAAGGCCCTGCAGAGTCAGTGAAGAGTGATATCAGGCTTTGACAATTCAGAAGGTCCTGATGAGCAGATATCTTGACCTGGCAGAAATCAGTTTTGCATACCTAAGATCACAGTCCTTTCTTCACATCATTAAGAATTAGAAACACAGATTTCAAGCACAAAAATAGAGTCTCATGTCAGATCCTGAGATAGCACATGGCAACCACAGCCTCCCCAAGATCAATGGCACAAGGCCATTTTTTTTTCTAATTTAATTGATGATTTTTAATCTGAGAGCTGCCAGGAAATCAGAGAAAACATTATGAATTTGCAAAACGACTGAATTAAAACTTCTGAGTCATAGTTTCTTTCATCTTGATACCCATGTTTAAACACACATTTCATTAGTAGAGCTGTGAGAAATTCAATTATTTTACATCCCAGTTGTTTGGAGAAGCTCTCCCCCTTCCAGTTATTGATTCAGAAGGGTTTGAATATCTCCTGAAACTTCCCTGTGGAGTATGTGTGCAGGGTTCAAATAAAGCCATATATTCAAAGCACATTTTACTCATATAAATAAACCCTTTTCTGAGTGAAAAAATGATAAAAATCAATTTCTTTTCCATGCACTCTATGGAAAACAAATCAGGAGTCAAAGCCACTAATATGCTGTACTCTTGAAAAAAAAGGTTGTGTTACAGACAGCAAGGTAAAATCTTGTTGGTTTAGAAGCCTATTAAATCAGCAAAAATACATCAGCAAGATAGGTGCATGCACCTAGGAGCTTGCATTTAAAACACATATGGCCTTGTCTTCACCTTAAGTGTTATGTTAGCAAATACTAAACAAGAAAATACAGTGCATCACAAGACTTTTTCATTAATCTAACAAAATCCCTCCATCATTATGGGTTGCATCATACTTCCCAGTCTCTCTGTATTCCTCACAGTTTGTCTTTCAGCATCTTGTTCTAGTTCCTTGTCAGACCACTTATCAGCACTTGCTAACTAGACTAGTAATGTATATATCTAGCATATGCAAATACAAAGCTTGCAACAAAATAATATATGTAGGACTACACATATGTAGAAGCTTTTCTTCCTCACAGAAGTTCACTGAAAAGTTGCATTCTCTCTGAACTAATTTTAAAAAGAATACTAAAGCCAGGAGTCAGAAAACCAGCAAGGGCAGAGAGACAGCTAAGTTGTGGGGAGACTGGATATACAGGCAGAAAAATGGCAAGAAGAAACTGAACTTGGAAGAAATAATACATTAAAAAAAAAGAGAGAGAGAAAATAAACAAACAAAAAAAAAAAAAACAGGAAGAAAAAGAGAAAGAAAAAAGAAATACTCCAGAACACACAAACCCAGAAAGCAGCAACGGTTAAAAGAGACTGAGGGTCAACAGCAGATAGTAAATTAGACATGAGTCCACAATGCAGTCTGACAGCAAAAAAGGTCACCACAATTTTAGGCTGCATATGCAGAGACAGCGAGTAACAGGGAAGTAATGGGCTTTATCTATATTGATCGAGTGCAGTCTACTATGGAAAAACATGCTCAATTCTAGGTTTAGTGTAAACAAAAACTAATAGCAATTTGGAGGGAGTTCATACAAAGGAGTCACAGAATAGCTTGGAGGGCTAGCAGAACTAACCAGGGAAGATGAAAAGCTGGCAAAAAGCAGAGGAAAAAAAAATCACAGACATTCCCTTGAAAACTAGTTAGTACAGTTTAAGAAGCTGCAATCTCTCAACTGAGACAGGGTAATTGATAGCTGAAGGTAGGCTAGGCAAATCTGCTTTCTTTTGCATTGGAAGCATCTAAGAACTCACTTTGAGCATTACGAGTCTCACTTGGGAGGATATTAACATTAATGGGGCAATTATTTCTAAAACTATCACATAAATGTCCAGCTGCACCCTTGGAATTATTTCTGGTTAATACAATAGCTAAGAAAAGCT
The DNA here is from genome assembly GCA_013389825.1 of Crypturellus undulatus. Classification (NCBI taxonomy): domain Eukaryota; kingdom Metazoa; phylum Chordata; class Aves; order Tinamiformes; family Tinamidae; genus Crypturellus; species Crypturellus undulatus. The sequence goes on along the minus strand of VWPW01019012.1, from coordinate 77,739 downwards.
TAACATAAACATTCTGAAGAGCAGATGCATCAGAAGAATTTGACTTATTTAGCATATCACAGAAAAGAGTATTTCAGTGTAATTTGTCAAACAGAAATTAAGAAGTAAACCTGGCTAAATGGCTAGAAAATGTTTCTGGAGGCCAAGATCAATGAGCTGACAGAATGATCTCATACAACTCTGCTCCAGCGATAGAGTTCAAAGGCTTGAAGGTATCTAAGTATGCAACTTACTGAGTCAAGATAGACACCCAGGAACACCATATTTTGTCCGAGCGGCTCAAAACAACAGACAAAAGCTCCTTTTCATATTGCTCTTGGAGGTGGGACAGTCCTAGCATTAACACCCAGAGAATAGAAAAGGTTCTTGACACTATGAAAGGGCTCCCATCATTGTTTTTTGCTTCCCTAATTTGAGGGCAGTGTGATTGGCTCATGCTCTGGGCAAGCCAGAAAGCAAGTGAAAGTTGTTAGAGCACTTAGGAACTAATAAACTCCTGCAAGAAAGCAAGCTTATGAGCTCAGGGTCTGCATTGCACTGACTTTGCATGGCCTCCAGCTGGGCTCAGATTATAGGCAAAGTCTGCCCCTGCTTGCTCACTAAACAGCATTTAAACAAAACCAGCTCCGGAGGAAGCCATGAGAAAGCTGGGGAGGGTCCACAAAACCAAGGACAAGCAGGAAGGGGGAAGGCAAAACACAGCAAGAAACCACTGCGTGCTGGCAGAGACTCACAGGATCCCATTCACAAGAAAATCCCTGTTGACGTAGTCTGAAATAGCAAAAGGAAGGCAAAATCTTTCTCAGTATTCCACCCCATTTCCAGTTCTTTAAGGCAGTCAGTATATTTCAACACTCCTTTTTATTCCTAAAGTGGAAACACTTGACATAGAATTGGCAGGTATTCAATGGGGAAAAGGAAGCACAACCCGAAATCCCAATTCATCCTTCCAGTGAGGTGCTTTGCCCTGCTAACTTTGTTGTGAAGAAGGACGGAGGGAAAAATGGAAAGAAAAAAAAAAAAAGGAAAGGAAAAAAGCAAGCAACTCTTGAACAGCTGGTTAAAAGAAGCCATTAATTTAAAATAACCTCTTTGTTAATTGCTTTCAACTCTGGTCAGTTGGTTTCTGCACTCTGAACCCTAAAGGTAGCTCGAAATGGACGCGCCAAGGGAGCACGAAGTAATTAGCGCGAGCAGGCAGCGCGGCTGGAAGTCAGGGGCTGCAGCGACGGCAGGAGAGGTCGCGGGCCGCCGCGGCGCTCCTGGGCCGGGCGCGCTTCCCCCGTCTCCTTTCCGCCGTGTCCTTGCAGGAGCCTCCTGCGCAGCCCCAGTCCTGCGCACCGCCGCGACTGGAAGCGCAAATCACCCCGGCGGGAGCAGCAAGGGCAGCCTCTCCCCATGCCAGGTCCCCGGAGGCTCCGCTCCCTGCATCGCGCTGCCCGCCTCACCCGCAGCCACAGCACGGGGCTCCTTCCAAGGAGTCTCCCAGGTGGGAAGGGGCGCCCGGCCGAACACCGCGCTTATGGCCTTGCTGGGGGGAAGCCTCCCTCACCCAGGTCCCCAGGACCCTGCAGCCTCCAGCAGGCACGTGGGGATGGATCACTCCATTTTCTCAGCTTCCCCTGCCTAGGTGTGAGGGGAGGCTCCCCTGTGACCATCTTGGGGGAGAACAGCAGCAGGAAGGAGGGGAAAAAAGAGGAAAATTAGTCACTCGTTTTACAAGCTGCTACAGCTTGGTTTGCTGCTTGCTCAAAATAGAAAAACTACTGACCTATGAGTTATTTAAACATGAGCGTAATGTCCAGAGACACAAGGCAGCGCGCACAGATTCTATCTGATTGATGCCTCCCTGACCCCAGCGAGTCCTCAGGTGACCCAGGTGCTGCTGTCAACCCAAGACTTCTGTCGCCGCCTGCTCTCCCCGCTTGCCATCCCCACCACCTCCGCGGGTGCCAAACGAGGACTTGGCACCAGTTAACACAGTCTCAGGCATGAGGGCAGAGTCTCACCCAGAATCATAAGCAGGGCTATCAGGAGCCAGGAGAGCTTCCTTATAATAAACGTGGCATCACCCGCAATATATCTTATGCTGGTGGCCCCCCGTTTGCAGCTTCCTGTGGCAGCAAAGCAGTCGCTCAGCCTTTCAGTGGGGCTGGGGACTGGCTCCTTGAAGCAGCCCTTGGAGCACGCTCTATATGCTGGGACTGGCAAGGAACAGCACAGAGAGCTGCCCTCGGGTAGAAGGTGGCAACGATCTCTTCCCTTCTCAACTCCCTCCTTTAGATTAATCATTGCCAAACAGCTATAACCATTATTGCTGTGTTCTGCCTTTTGGTCCTCATTAACATAGGAAGCACATACACTCCATCAATGCCCAAAACGATGTTTGGGGAAAAAAAAGTAAAAGATACCAATGGGCAGAGAGGGTGTCCTTAATGTGCTTAAGAAAACAGATGCCTCTACTGCTCTCAAAACTTGATTTAATTTGGAGCTCAAATACCCCAGCTCACTCTCCGTACAACAGTGAGCTTTATAGCATGTACTACAGCATCCCCTGAGCATTCCCACAACTCTGGCACCTTCATGAGGTCCTTTTTTATAGCTGGGAGCGCCAAACTGGAGACTACCTTAACAATAGATTGTATGAGACGTTACCAAATTCTGTTCCTACTTTAAACACCTCAGAAGTGTACAATACTAGAGCAATCAATCTGAGTATCATTATGGTTCCCAGCTATGCACTCAGACTAGTGTAATGCAGAGGCTGAAAAAACAAATATTCAAAGTACAGAAAAGATGGCATAAGGTAGTTCAGTCTCTGTCCAGTCAGGCCAATATTTTGAAACGTGATCTCTTCAAGGCGTCACAATTTGTCAGCAGTAGCAATGCAGCATATAACAAAACATTAATAGAAAGATGCTATAATGAGGAATATACATATACACATATGCATATTCTTAAAGAGCATATCCAGTTCCCTTGAAGTTACACAAACTTTTTGCACTCTTTCTTAGATACAGCATAGTTGCAGGTTATCACTCCTCTAGGGACGAGTCCCTTCCCCTTCTCTCCCTCATGCCCACACTGCTGAATCCAGTAGGGCCTTTAGAGGCTGTGGGTAATCTCCATCACCATTATTGATAGCACCATCAATACAGGAGGTGGGGTGGCTAGTGGTAATCACTCTTTGAACGCATTAGTTATTTATGAGTGGCTGCTGATCTCCATCACTTGGATACTCCTGTTTAGGTGACATGCACCATCATGTAGCATTGCCTCCACACTCTCTAGCATAGATGCACACTGACCCTCTTCAAGAGGAACCATCAACACACACATTCCCCCCAGGGCATCTCCTGTAATGAAACCCCTACAGGCCTTCAGCAGCAGAGACGCCAGCAGGCCATTTTTGCCCCCTCGCTACTGACCCTTTGGCCACAGGAACACCCTTTGGAAGACTTTCTCCAGACACCTCTGGTCACAGCAGGACAACTTAGAAGAGCTGGAAGGGGAGAAGTGTTTTTCCAATGCTGAGAATGTTTTCCCCGGGGGAAAGCTGTTCTGAGTAACCTAAATGGAAGCCTGGAAGGAGCTTCCTGTGCCTTTACCTGCTGTCACAGGGCAGTGAGTTCCCCTAACCCTTTCCACGAGTTTCTACCCTAAAGGGAGCAAGCACAGGCTTCCTCCCTTTTGCAGGGGACTAAATACCACTCACTGCCCACAATTTCCATGACAACTGCAAATGCTGCACGTATCTTCAGTTTTGGTTGGTGTTTGTCTCTTGAGCTAATGCCAAGCTAACTCTAGCAGCAAAATTATCATGCAAAGGCATGTGGTCCATTAAAAATACGAGTCACGTAGAGTTGCAGGGTGATGTCACATCAGCTGCCCCCACCGATCGCAAGCCTCCAAATCACAAATGCCCTGGCTCCAATCCCATTTTAATGAAGCTGCTTTTATGATTAAACCATCGCTATAATTGGCACCGGACGAGTGCTGGCAGTCTGCTGCGGTCGCCTTCCCTGCAAAGCCTGTTCGCGATGCTCATCTCCGAACGATGCGCACGGTCTGCCTCCCTCCCATTAAAAGGAAACGGTACGAACAGCGGCTGGCAGGCGAGTGGTCAGCAGTGATTCATTCCCTGGCAGCCATGATGAGCAGCAGGGGCTAAATTCTGCCCTGGTGGAGGCGGGTGTTTCTCCACGTCCTTTCATGGCATCGTGTCTGCGTTACACCAGGTACGAAGTTTGGCCTTCTATATTTAAATACGTAAATGCCTTTTAAGTGCTGGCAGCTTTTAGCAACCATTATGCTCTAGTTTGGGGAACAGCTTGTTAGTGCAGCTGGAATTGCACTGCACACCATAGGAAGAGAGTGGGGAGCAGGCAGGGAAGGGCAGAGACGGAGGGGACGATGCATCTTGTGTGCTTAAATAGCTGGATTGCCAGAGCAAAATAGGCAGTGGCAGAAATGCACTGATGCCTAGGAGCTGAGGGGAGAAATTTACACACTTTACGTTTTCTAATTTCCCTCTGGATAAAGAAACATAGAGTTTATCTAGCTTTTTAGGCTGCGGAAGAGGGGTGTGTATGCATATGGGTGTCTGAAGGCACTACAGTGCATGTGTCTATTTTATGAAATCAGCCCCCCCGCCTCAATGAACAAATAGTGTATATTTAAAAAAAATAAGCTTCCATTGAGTATTATAGCACACGGTGCTAAGCACTGGGGGGAGTTGGCAAATTTATCAAGTAGATCAGAAGTTAGCAGAAGGCAAATTAATTTTTCTCCCTCATTTAAACAAAAGGTAGAAGGCAGAAAAAGAAGGAGACTGGGGGGGAAGAAATCAAGGTTTCTCCTCCTGTTTGGCTGTCCCCCTCCCCTTCACCGATATTGATATTGCTCTGCTTTTTGATCTCTGCACTTCTTTGTTTTGGCTTCACAGGTATCAAGGGAAAATGGCTAGCAGTGAGTTCTGTAGCTTTTCCTGCTCTGCAGCCCCTCTGGCTTAGCCAGCTGGATCACACTGAATTAGTCAAGTACTTCATTATCTCCCTTCTCTGCACATTTTGCTCCAGGTAATAAAATGCCCAAACAAGAGAGCCAATGCCTTCTGCCGCACTGTCTGTGAAGTTTCGTTGTTTTGGCCAATTCTGCATATCAGCATTGTGCTAGGGGAGGGCATCACTCTTCATCCCTCGCCCGCAGTGCTTCCCAATCTCCATTTAGTCACAGCAGTTAGCTAACCATGTAGCTGTTGATAACATAGCGCGGTTCTGGAGCCCCTCAGCCCTCGGGAGGTCTGGGATTTCTCCTCGCGCTGCAGGCCCGCCGGAGGAGCGGGCACTGGCTGGGAGAGACAGACCAATTACACTGCTGGGATGGATGCAGCGCGGTGCGAAAAGTGCCCTTATTAGCAGGCAGTGGGATAGAAGTTGTGCAGTGGGGCATTTTCTGCGCTGGGGAGCTACTAAGCAGATATCTGGGTCAGGCAGGCACAAAGCTGGAAACCGAGGATTTTGTTTTGCACCTTTTTCTTTCATAAGGTACTGTTCTGCAGGCGGGGAGGAAGAGATTTCATCATTATTGTTGGTGGTGGTTTTATTTCTTTCCCTTAGATAAAACATCAGCTTTTTCACCGGCATTCATCAGAATGAACATTTAATAGCTTCTTTTTAAAGTATTTAAATACATTGCGCCCTGCCCCCACCTCTCTGTTTTTCCCCCCCGCAAGATGACCTTTAGTTAAAGCCATAACTACCTTGAGGCAATCTCTGGCAGCTCTGTCATGTGATGGGCAAAATGGGCCATATTTACGTCACATGGAAAGAAATAGGAAGAAAGAATCTAGTTCAGTTCTTCAGTATTTAACCTTGGCCAGAATGGGCAGGGCTGAAAAATATGTAAAATGTTATCTGTTTGGGGGGCAGGAATGTGGAAAATACATTCCAGAAATCTGCCTTGCACCGAAACTTTAAGTTGTAAGAAATCAGTTTCCTTTGTGTGAATCAGAAACAAAAGTATCTGAAAAATGGGAGCAGATACAGCAAATTCATTTTCCTAGTCACCTTTCCCCTATCCATGTTCTATCAAGTTTCCTGAATTTCTAGCCTGTGATGTTCAGCCTACGGGAACACAGGAAAGGAGGAAATATCTGAGCCAAACTCCACGCTACGAAATACTATGTTAAAGAAATTCAAATTCAGAAAACTGAAAGCAGAAAAAGAGAGAGCTATATATGCATATTATCAAATTTGATTCAAAGACAACTGAAGTCAACAGCTGACTTCTATAGATTTTAGTGATCTTTGGATCAGTCCCTAATGACAGAGATGGATTTCCTAATGACAATGGTCCAGACTGCAGCATTTAGATAAAAATATTAACTGCAAAATACTTCTAAATTAATCCAACTTCCTTTGATTATTGATGTCCTACTGTTTGCTGCCTGAAACAATATACACGATGCATCAGTCATTTATAAATTATTCATTCTCAGTTATTTTGGCAGCAGCTTCTTTCCATTTATCAACTGATAAATGTACAAGAGATAAAGGTAATTTTATAGCCCCTTGACATTTACTTTTGACATTATTTCTATATTAATAAAATACTAATAACGTTTTCAGGATTCCAAAGTCCATATTATAAAGCTTTACAAAAACCTCTAGATCCCTATAGTTTGGGAAAGATGATCAGAGTATGTACATACCCTCATCCACACACAAATCCCTCTGAGCTCATTTCCCAATTCTGTGTTCAGCAGCTCTGATATGTCCCCGTTGAGCCACCAAATTGCAGAACCTTTTCACAGCTGCATGGGAAAGATGATGGTTGACTTCAGAGGCTTGGATAACATCCAAGGAGCCACAGCTCTCAGAGCTGCTGAAACCATGAGACACAGCCAGGTCAAGAATTTGCTATTGCTTGGACCAGTTTCTAGAGATCTCATCAGTATTCTCATCTGCTCAGCTCTTTGGCATTTGAGATCTTTAGCCAGTATGGTCAAGACAGTAATTTCACTGAGTTTGTAGGATTATTACTTATATGCTCTGGAGGTTAAAGGTGAGGAAAATCAGGTAGCAGATTTTCAAAGTACACATCTGCCCCGTACACGCGTGTCTGTGCTCGTCAGGCTTGTGACTCCCCATGCTACAGCACCTTAGCACCTTACATACCGCTGACACATGCTCCCGCAACTGTAAGCCACTGAAATAAGGCAAGCACATGGAAAAGACTTCCACACTAACAAGAAAAATCCCAACATAGCCTTAGAGGGACACTTGTGCTATTTCCATCCCCACACCTCAAGTAGGAGATAGTGAAAAAAAGATTTATTAAAAAAAAAAAAAGAAAAGAAAAGAAAAAAGAAACACTAGAAGAGAGAGAAAATTCATGCTATTTTAAAATAGCAGAGCAGGAATAAATTATAACAATACTATTAATCCCAAAGTCTGCAGACACTACCAAACTCTCCATACCTGACAAAGTACCAGGAGACCACTGTGAAATTCATATGCCACTTCTACAAGTCCTTTAACTACAGCACATTATATATCTAGAAGTAATTACAGAACAGCCAATTAACTGTTGACTTACTCTTGTCCTGTAATCCTAGACAGTATTCTTTGAGGAGTTGTACTTCCAGGAGTAATATTATAGAAGAGATATTAGCCACTGCTACCTGCACGTATTTTAATAGATCCCATTACTATTCATCTGCAGCACATGAAACTCTGTGTAATATTTAAAGAGTACACAAGTATTTTGTGCCAACTGTCCATCAGGATGTTGAAGTATCACTTTGCTAACACTTTCTGTTATCTCTCTAAGAAGAGGGAAAAGTCTCTATTCTTCCCAGCTTCCCCATCTGGGGAAAATTAAACAGAGATTAAATCAGCTGAGCCAGATTTTGGGGGGAATCATATAAGAGGAAACCAGAATGAAACTCTGGCATTGTGGGGTTGCAGTGTCATGCACTTGCTCTACCTGTGCTCATTTTAACTATTCCGTGTCAGGAAGATGAATGTAGCGTGAGCACCTGAGAGTTGCAGAGGGGTAATTAAGTGGTCATCCCTCCCAGCCCACTTCCCCACCACCAGGTGGGTTTCTCCATACTGTCCTTGAACAGCGAAGTTGAGCAGTGTCGTGTTGCTTGATGGATGGTAGAGTAGGAAAGGTCATTTAGAAGCTGATGTACTTTTTTGTTACTTTAAATAATAATAAAAAAAAACTGCCAACAGATTAATATATTCTGCACATATTAAAAAAAAATTTAAAAAACAGAAAGTTTAAAAAAAGAAAAAAAAAAAAAGAGTCCACTCTCAAGTCCTAGAGACACATGCAGGAGAATAAAGGTGATGAGAAATATTTTCTGTCATCAAGCTGTTATACATATATATAATTACTGTTATTTGTTACTGAACAAAAACTAACATGAGGCAAAACTCTANAAAAGATTTAAAAAAAGAAAAAAAAAAAAAAAAAAAAGAGTCCACTCTCAAGTCCTAGAGACACATGCAGGAGAATAAAGGTGATGAGAAATATTTTCTGTCATCTGTTATTTATCCTGAACAAAAACTAACATGAGGCAAAACTCTAGAGAAAGGAGTTAAGTGGTAAGGGCTATCAAAACTCAAATTCTTACTCAAAGCTTTAAAGATGGGGAGATTTATTTTTATAATTTTTGCACTGGTGAAATCTGCTAGATTGACAGCTCTAGAGGCAAAGGCCTCATGTTTCCCCAAGGAATATGGAAAAACAGCAGTGCAATTTTTCTAAAGAGAGGCAGTGAGAAACTCCGGTCTATAAATACAGATTCCCTTGCACACGAGGAAGCAGCACACAAGGACGCACCACCTGGGCCACCAGGCCAGAAGACGCAAAGGTTAGAAAGATCCCCTATAACCATCACAAATTCCCATGTACATGCTGTATCATAAAACACCTGCAAACCTCTCCTTCCTGCGTCCCGTAATAAATTCCGGAAATCGACATCAAAAGACCGAATGCCTCAAAGCAGAACTACGCTTTGCCACAATCTCTTCTTTCAAGGGCTTTAGCTTTAGACAGGGCTTTGCCCGCAGAGAGGTGATTTTCGATACTAGTATGCCATGGCTGCTACTTTTGGATATGGTCGGTGCTTCCATATTTGTTGGTTTCTTAAGTAAGACTTAAGTTTTATTCCATTTATATGGCAAGCCCCAGGGCTCAATTCAGATAAGCATGCTTCTGTTCCGGTGCCAAAAAAAAAATCCTTCTTTTTCTTTTTTTTTTTTTCTTGCAGACCTCATAAACCAGTCACCCTAGAAAAACCAGCTCTTTGTTCTTGGAGAAACAACTATTGTCAGAATATTTTACATGTAAATGAAACATGGGAGCTCATCTTCCTCTTTTATTTGTCATTGCAAGCTTTCCCCATTTACCATTCTGCTCCAATTTCCCCATTTAGCTGTGTATGGAACCGGCAATAGTGCATATTGTTATATGCAAATTGCATATAGCATTTTGGTGTCAGACACACTGAAATTAAATCAAATGGAAAAAAAAAAAAGGAAAGAGTGTAATAAAGGTACCTTTATGGCCTCAAGCTGTAGATAAATTGTGGTCTGTGGTAGTTAAACAACAGCTGTTCAGATTTAAAACAAAATTATGATAAGGATCCCCAGAAGATAACACCTCTTGAGGTAACAGCATTTACCTAAATGCATCTGTTAGCAGCAAACGCCGTGACTTAGGACTGTTTATGCGGTTGTTTATTCCCATTTGTTTTCCTCCTCCGCCTCCCCTTGCTCGCGTTTGTCACCGAAAACCAACCCTCGGTGGTACCACCAACCCGCGGGTCCCCGCACAGCCCAACCACCTGCGCCCAGGACCAGCTACTTGCTCCATCCCCGCTCGGAGCACGTGGATTAAAGAGCGAAGAGCAGGCAAATTGCTATGGGTAAAGGAAGAAAACAGCAGGACCAGCACAGGCGCACAGGCTCAGGCTCAGCGATCTTTATACTCTTTGTAAGCAGCAGTTCTTTAAGAGCTTTACACCCAATAAAATTTAAACTTTTATATATTTTTTTCCTTCGTTTATTGCACAGGGGGGTTTTATTGCAGACGTGCAGCAAGCCACCCATATGGAATTTCAGAAAGTGGCAACCGCACTTGGCTTAAACGCTTCAAACCAACCCAAACTAAACTTCAAATTGGCCACTTCAGAAATCAGGATATGTACATATACATGTGTGTGGTTTTTTGTTATTTTGTTTTATTTTCCCCTCTCCTGTTCCTTTCTTTTTCAAACCTTCCCACTTTCTCCTGGCTTCATCACATTGATAATCATTTAAAACCCTGGGAATCACAAAGAGAAGGGAAAAGGCGTTCAGATTTCAGCTTTGGCCCTACGCTGGGAAAACGCAAGTCAACCTGTGGAGCCAAGTGCCCCCTGAGGCTTCCCCTCTCCCTCCTTTCCCAGCTCTGTGCTGCGGGCCTCCTTTCTCCCAGCCTTTCCTCGACATCCACCCTCTGCCATTCCCAGCGCTGTGGAAAACGGCAGCTCCCAAGGCCCGCGCGCAGGTGCGATCCTTCAGAAACACCTG
>VWPW01019012.1:39650-64650 GCA_013389825.1 Crypturellus undulatus | reverse complement strand
AGGGCAGGATACTGGGATTTTAGTGGAGGCAATATGTATTTTCAGCGAAGTGTTTACACGTCGAGAAAGCTCAATTTTCTCTCTCTGATTTTACTCTACTTCCTGCCATCCTTCTCAGGCAAAGTCCAATTGACTAGTAGAAATATGTCTGACGAGCACGGAGGTAGCGAAAGGGAATAAACCTACATATGCCTCTCAAGCTGTTCCTTTCCAGTACTTTCCAGTTCTATATACAGAGCTGCATGAAAATGGCAAAACAATCAGGCTACACTATTAATTATTTAGCTCTGGGATAAAGGATGCAAACCTGCAGATATGCATTTGTGTAATTGCACTTGCATGAGCACTGCGCTCTCCACTTTTCACACGTACATAAACACTTACGGAATCAAGTTGTCAGATTTTCCCTTTTTAGTGAATATCAATGAAACAGACGTTTTCTCTGCAGGCCTGGGAAATACACAGATCAGTGCTTGCAATGCAGATTCATATCATGTCATAAGAATGTCAAAATTAAACATTTTGACGTGTTCAATTTTTCCAGCCAGAAGATAGCAAATTTAAGTGAAAGGCACAGCATTCCAGCTTTTGTCCCGAAGTTGGATTGTTTCCAGCAACTCCAAAACACCTCTATTTCTTTTCCCCCAGCCCACTCCTAACAACCTAATTGTTCAAGATTTTCCACATGTTTTTAATTATCCTAAAAGTCCTGAACAGTCTTCATTAATAGGATGAGTGCTTTTGACAGAGCACAACGCTCTGAAACATGTTGGCTACGTCCCGAATTGAAGGTGGTTCCCGACACCCCTTCAGTTTCATGGTCGAGTCTCTCCCCATTAATTCCTCCTGGTATTGCCAGGACACCAGATTTGCCAGCAGGGATCGAGAGAACAGTGGTGGCAGCCGAGGGAAGAAACAGCATCTCCAACAGATTGTGCGNTCAAGATTTTCCACATGTTTTTAATTATCCTAAAAGTCCTGAACAGTCTTCATTAATAGGATGAGTGCTTTTGACAGAGCACAACGCTCTGAAACATGTTGGCTACGTCCCGAATTGAAGGTGGTTCCCGACACCCCTTCAGTTTCATGGTCGAGTCTCTCCCCATTAATTCCTCCTGGTATTGCCAGGACACCAGATTTGCCAGCAGGGATCGAGAGGAGAACAGTGGTAGAAGCAGAGGGAAGAAACAGCATCTCCAAATGATTGTGCGGCCAGTGGTACTGAAGAACTGAGCCCCTGGTGATCTTTGGTTTTATGGAGTCCACTGAATTCCTGGACTTCCAAACCCTTTCTAAGGGAGATTAGTTATGTAGAAAACATTCGCAAGCAAATATTTTTAAAGCTTAAGGTCCTAAATCCATCCTTGTTCTAAGGGAAGACTTTGTGTCAAAGCTTAATTTGCAGGACAGAATCCTGAAAAAAAAAATTGTGCAAGTTTTCTATGCAGTAGCACACGCTGAAGTAGACCAAGGGAAATGTCGGGGGGGGGGGAAGCCCTGATTTCCTGGGAAGTCATCATTGCTGCCCACACAGCATCACAGCAAGCAGGAAACTACCTGACTTGAGTTTTTTGACCTGATAATTTTAATAGCTATTACAAGCAATGATATTGTCACAAAGCCACTGTCAGCTATTCCAAATGGTCATGACTCACTCTAACTTAATGGATGGAGAATTCAATTTCTTTAACTTAGAAGTTTTTGTACTCCAGTAAATTTCATCTTTTTTTCCATCACCAGAATTAGAACCACACTTAGGGCAATCTTAGATTCCCCCCCTCCAGAGACCCTTGAAGCTTGTCCTTTGGGCACAGTAAAAAACAGGAAAGCTGGCAATACCACCCTAAGTACACGTGAGAGGTAGGGGCAGCAGAGGTCCCAAGAAGAAACAAACCATGTCCACAATATACACAGCAATGAAATAAAAAGCTGCCTTTAGGAAATGGGTCTCAGCCAAGATCTTCATATCCATAGCCGGAAACCCTGATGGCTGGTGACCAACAACCCCGCAATGCTGCGCGGTGCCAGCCCTGGGGGAAGAGGCTCCGCAGACGGCCGAGACCTCGTGCAACCGCTCCGAGCTCCTTGTCCGCACCCTTGGCGCAAATCAGAAGTGCAAACGCCGCTACGTCATGGCCCGTTCACGATGATGGGCCTCGGCTCCGCCGCGTGCTCCCGCTCCGCTCCGACCGACCGGCGGAACTGGTTCTACACGCCCTGGGAAAAAATGACAGCTTTTCGCTGCAAGCTGTTCTGATCACAAACGGTGGAAGCAGCTTCCCTGCGCGTCCAAACATGCCTCTTTCGAAACGCCCGCACGCCCAGGGAGGCAGGGAAGCCGCAGGGAGCGCTCCCAGCTCTGCAGACCAGGCCGTGGGCACGGGTGCCGCTTGCGAGTTGGTGGCCTGTTTTGCTCCGCAGCCCTCTGCGCCACCCCTCGTGCTTATTCCTCCTGCCCCTCACCTCCCTCCCTTTGCGGCTTTGGCCCGGCTTTGCAAATGTGAATGAAGTGTCCAAAACATGGCAACAGGCCAAACCTGTTATGCCTTGAGGTAAAAGGAGCCAACTGTTTTTCCTGGAACATGCTCCAAATTTCACACCCCTTTTTCCCCTTCCCTCCCCCCCCCACAAATGTGGGAAAGGAGGAGAAATACAAATATACAAAAGGGCATTTTCACACATGCAGATAAGGCATGCTAATATATACTTTATTGCTCAGCATGTCCTCCCCAAACTGGGTGTTAATCACCTTTTGAGAGCCTGATTATGAAACTCCTGAAACCTTTTATTGCTAAGAATTCCAGCCTAGCACATTTTGCCCTACATAGAGGCTATCAACGTAACTGAGCAGCTTTCCCATCACAAGATCAGCCATATCTGTTCCTGCCTTGCATCAAAGCAAAAATCAAAGCACAGCAACGCTAAGGCACTGTGTAGAGAGTCAGAAAATTTAGGTCCAATCCTTGGCTTTGCCACATTTTGTCCCTGACCTCCTCCCTCTGTCTGCAGCAAAGGAGGACACAAATCTCTTTTGCAACAACATGAAGCTAAAAGGATTTGGGGGCTGCGTGGCACTGGAGAGGAAAAAAAGGTGTTCAAGTATGTGACAAAGATGACTAGACAAGGATTGTCTGTGAATCCACAGGGTTTAACAACAACAACAAAAAAAAGCTAGAAAGCTACTCTGAGAAGAATAAACAAACCTCATGGCTGAGTAAACCCTTCCAGAAGTACTAGTCCCAAATAGAAACTTTACTTGAAAGAATTATTTAACAACAAAATAAAGACAAACAAGCAGCATAAGACAGAAACAAACCTTGAAAGCCACAAGGTTTGGGGCCTTAGGCTATTCCTCAATTTCCCTCAAAAGTTCTAGGCACTTTGCCAGCATGAGAATCTACCTTCTGGTGTAACTTTGTTTAACTTTGCTTGCATTCAACCCTATACTTTTACAGTGCTCCAGGTGCTATAGTGATTCATTTAAACATGAGCCTGAGTCTCCTCCCTAAGTCTGACAGCCATGTTTACTTAAAGGCTATTTCTAATTCCTGATTGTAATTTTTTTTTCTACATTAATATAGATTGTTTTTATACTGAATAGAGATTTTTCTTCTTAAGAAAGTCCTAAATGCAGAATGAAGAGGAACAGAGGTAGCACAGTCCCAGCAAGGGCCCTTGGATATTTTAACTGAAAATTGTACATACAGCAGATAAAAAAGAGGCATAAGTTATTAAATAGTTATTAAACTTATTTTTAATAAGTTATTAAATAGTGGGAGGATAGAACGGTGAGGAAGCAAGAAGGAACCCAGAGTAGCAGCTCCTTTGTCACACTGCCTCGCTGCCTATGGCCATAATGCGGCAAGCAGCCCCGCACAACATCTGAGAACCCCTAGAAGCAAGTAATCGTTTCTGTATTGTACAATAGCAGGACTTTTTGACAATAAAAAGATTTTTGTGTAAAATTTCCAGATATTTCCATTTTTTCCCCTCAGTGGAGAAACAAAGATGTTTGGCCAGAACTCAAGATCTTCATTTAATAAAATTTATATTAAGTTTTTCCACAGAAATATTTTTAATACCCAGGATAAAATAACATTTTTTACAGGGAAAGATTGGGGAAAAAAAAAAGTCTGTTTTCTTTCTAAAAACAATTAGAGATATCTCCAAAGGAATAGGAGCAAGCATAGAATCACTTTCAAAGAAGTAAAATGTGTTCCGACACCGCCCTAAAGCAGAGTCCATCTTGTTTGGGGAAAGTTACATTCATGCTTTACAGTGGCTGAAATTAAGAGACTTGGGAAGCCAAATATTAAATGCATCACTGAAGAACACTTGAATTGGAAGACCCTTGGGAGGTGGGTAAGAGAAGCAGCAAACCAAAGGGGAGCAGATGAGGCAGGTAGAGCTTCCTCTTCAAAGCCAGGCCCAAAAACACAGTAGATAGATAGCTAGTTTAAGAGCTAAAAAACTCCATGGGAGCAAACAAAAGCAAAAGTGTTTGCAAGATGGAGATGTTAGCACCAAGGCAACCTAAAGCCAATGAAATCACCATAGTCCCATCCATTTTGATGGGTTTCCTACAATTTATGGAAGAGACAAACTGCAAGAGAAATCTAAAATTCTTACAGGAATTTTTCATGCTTATGACACGATAAAAAGAATGATGGCATAATCTTTAATATGTATATATGTATAACAAGCACAAAAAAAGCTTCTGTTTAACAAAACTGGAATATATTTAGAATGATTAAAATTGCCAGACGATGGAAGCACTTAGAAGCGAAAGATTAAAAGAGGAAGATCAGGATTTCAAAGCTTTCAGACATTTAAAAATGTCAGATGTCTCTCCCAGAGAACCTAAGTAGACAGGTATCCAGTCCTCACCGTAGTCAGCAGAGCCAGGTGCCCATCTGCGAGGCAGGTTTGTAACCGCTTAGGCACCTACTCGCACTGGAGGAAGCAAAATATCTCTGCAAACCTGGCGCTAGGTGCTGCAGTGAGGCCTCTGCAGTTACAATCCACCGCTGCGCTCTTTCCACCCATCTCCTGCGAGTATAATTGCCCCGCTGGAGCTGCCAGGCTCCAAGACACGGAGTCAGGTGGCATACGTGCAGTCCTACCAGCCAAGTTTCTTCGGAGCTGTCAGGGCCTGATTTTTGGGAGAGGTTACGTAAGTACACGCTCAGGAAGCACCTACGCAACGCGCGAGCCAGCCAACCCACCGCATCTCCTGCTCCCAAGCCCCAGTGCAAAGCAGCAGGGCTGCCTTTGGCCAGGAGAGCACCTTGGCCTTCTTACGCAAAGCCTGACATGCTGTCTGAAGTTTTAAATCTCGCATGGACTAAATAAGTAAATAGTTCAATAGATTAAAAGGTAAGTAAATTTGGAAAAGCACTACATGAAGACCAAGGCATGTGTAACAATATCTATCCATTCTTAAGTGCAAATTCTCTGGGGCATATTGATTCAGCTATGATAAACCTCCTTTATCTTAAATAAACATTGCTCAGGTATTCTTAACTTTTAGATTAAGATTTAGTTTCCTGTCTTCTCCTGTCCAACTCATGTAAACTGAAACAGCTGTCATTATTTGCAGAATCTAGATTTTTCACATATTCACTCTGTCTGGCATTGTCATTTTTGCACTATCATGAATGAGATGATAATTCAGAAATTCTACTGCTGACATCTAGATGTGGTTTATTAGATGAGTCTGAAAAAAAATCAGTTCAGTGCATATCCAACTAGAGAAAACAGTCAATTCCCTCACAATTTTCACAAATTCTAGTGCTGTTTTGATCGCAGCCTAATTTGAAGGTAAAGAGAAGCTGAGCCAATAAGAGAGACTACAAAGACAGCAAGCATATGGTGTATATCAAGTGATTAACTTTTTACATTAATTTTTAAGCATTAATTTCAGCTACTTTGGAAAGAAGAAGGCAGCATTTGCAGCTGCTGTATTTGCTTAACTTGTTTTCAATAATTATATTTTTTCTTGAATTGCTTCTCCTGTAGTAAGCCACTTTGTAGCCTCAGTTTAAAATACATATTTTCATCTAAAGTTGGGCTAGAAACTACAGAAGTTAAAGCCTCCAAGTAAGGGTTTCAGTGTGAGCCAGTACCTGAATAATAAAGTGATATCAACAGGAAATTTACAGACTTAAGGCTGAGGTTTTCAGTATATATCTAAACAACAGTTTTAGCTTAAGCTCCAGAATTTCCCATAACACAAGGAAAAAAGGTAAGCTGGAAAAATGGGAAAATGTAGGTTGCCAAATGCAAAGTAAAAATTTTCCCTAGTTGCTGTATGCTGGGAACATAAAAGTAATATATGAACGGGGGATGAGACAACCAAAGATGGCCTCAACGATTGTTAGAGCTAAGAAAACATTTACTTGGGCGTTTTTTTCTGAAGTGTTGCAGTTTACAACATGCCTTGGTGCAGCCTTTGCCAAAGCATAACAGTGTTTTCTTAAAAAACACAAATTTTCAAGTCCATTTGCATAAAGATAATTCAATAATGCTTTGCTTCAGCCAGTCCTCTAAAGCACAGCAGTTATATTGAAAAGATTTTTGGTAGTTTTTTTTGCTTTTTTTCATTCCAGGTCAAATTAAACTTTAACAGTTCTGCTAAGTTCTATGGAAGCCCAGAAATTCCCAAGTGCTAGTTTAGGTTTTACTAAGGACCTACATGGCATAAAGTAGGGAAACTAGGCCCGTAAATTGGAATGGCAGATTTCAGTGTGTGACAACGAGTGCTGTGCAAGTGGATGCCTCACACAAAAACATCACACATACAACCCTGAAGCATTTAGTTTTAGCAGTATTTCTTGGGGACTTCCCATCCCTGACCATAGAATGATAGAATCATAGAATGCCTAAGGTTGGAAGGGACCTCTAGAGGTCACCTAGTCCAACCCCCCTGCACACGCAGGGCACCTAGAGCACGTGGCACAGGGCTGCATCCAACCGGGTCTTGAAGATCTCCAGATGAGGACCCTTTCAACACACACTCAAGCCTGGCATTTCAATGTTATTGACTACTGTATTCCCCCCAGCTTCACATCCTTCCTTCAATCCTACTGCATTTCTTCCTCCATAGCCCTTGGTTACTCCTGCTACTGCTTTTAGGTGGAAACATCCACTTGCTTGAGCTCCAGCTTTCCTCAGACACCAGAGGCAGTTCAGACAGTGAAGAGCCCTGACTCCCAGATCTGCCCACCTTGCACTACTCACATTCACAATCAAATCCCACTGCCCTATGCACTGTCATATCCCAGCTAAGGGGTGCAGTGACACAAGACAGCAAGGACCTGAAAACTCAGCTCACGCCACCAACCTGATGGTGGTGTCCCTCAGGAAAGAGAGAAACCTGCAGCAAGAGAAGCCCAGTCGCAGTAGAACATGATGCAAGTTATAAGCAATCCTCAAAAAAATGCCTCAGAGAAAAAAGTTCTTATCTGACCTCAAAAAAATGCCTCAGAGAAAAAAGTTCTTATCTGAACCAGATTTTACTATGCCCTAGGTCAGCTGCCCCTTCCCACTGCCTTAAGTCTGAAGCCTGCTGTTATCCTGCAGCACAGCACCATTTGACCCCAGTCCCTGCTACACACCAGCATTACCTAGAGCTAAAGGGCTGCTCTAACCTACACTCTTGGTGTAAAACTTTAGCCTATTTGCCTATACCTGCCGTCAAATGTAATCAGTCACTGGAAAACAAAAGCAAAATCAACCAAAAATAAGAAAAAAAAAAGAAAAACATTACAATGCTGCCTATTGTACACCAAGACCCATACTTGTAAACAGTGACAGTGCTTAATGTTTGCTTTATAAATGCTTTGTCTATCATGTTATTCAGAAGTTATTCATGTTATGTCAGAAGTAAAATTGGCCTTGATCTGACCAAACTTATATCAATAATAACTTTAAATCCTGTAACTAGAATCCATTCACATCCACTTGAAGTTGTGTATGTTGATGTACTAGATTTGGATCAGAGTGCATGCCTTAAAGTATTTTAATAAATACAGGATGAAATCAAGCTGCCAAGTGACACTATGGTGGTAGCACACAAAAAGTTATGGCAAAATTCACTGTCAAAAGGAAACTGCATTGTATAAGATTAGGCCAGCACTAGTCTAGTGAACTTACTAATACAAAATTTTCTTCCTATAAAACTAACATTTAAGTAGTGCTGTAGTTGCATTCATAGTACCCAGATATTTCTTCAGAAGGGACTTTTTTTTTTCTTTTTAACCTGAGGTCTTCACTGCCATTTCAGAGAACAAAGGACCATTTTAACTTTTTTTTTTTTTTTTTGGTGCAAATTTATTTTCTGGCTTGTTTAACACTACATGTAACATGATAGAGTCTAAATATTTCTTGGGCTCCAGAAGTAGCTGCAAAAGATAATACAAACAAATAAGAACTTCATAAGCAAGCAGTTAATTAGCAGCTTTTTAGGAAAACATAGAGATTGCATAACAATGCAAAAACCACTCTCATACTTCAAACAGAACTAAAGGCAGATTCAGCATGTCACCCTCAGAGAATGTATAAGACAGTCTAACCTCAGCCTTTCAGTCCAAGAGATATATGAGGAAAGGAGGAATATTTATTCAGACTAGCCATAAATTTCCCAACAACATTTTTCAGATGTTATGCCTGTAGCGTAAGCTGGAGAACTAAAGAGAGAATTTTGGTGTCCCTTCATTAGCTCACTATTTAATCAGAAACTACAAGAGATATTTCTAGCACATGCATTTCCATGTACCACATTGTTCGACTTAGTCTTTACGTTAACACACGCATAGCCAGTGCCCACTGCCAGCTGGCAGAACTGAGGAAAAAGGCATAAAAGGAGAGTTGCCTGCTTCATTCTGTACTGCACAAGTTTCATCTACACCTTGTTGCTAAACCCTCCCTTTGCTGAGCTCGGGTGCAGTGAAGCTCCAGGAAACCAGCTTTTGTCAGCTCCCTTCAGAAGCTCCCATGGAGGGACTTACAAGGTCTGGTGAGTGCACG
The DNA here is from genome assembly GCA_013389825.1 of Crypturellus undulatus. Lineage (NCBI taxonomy): Eukaryota > Metazoa > Chordata > Aves > Tinamiformes > Tinamidae > Crypturellus > Crypturellus undulatus. Next base: position 55,623 of record VWPW01019012.1, on the reverse strand, counting down.
TGGGCAAATCCAACCCCTGGCCATTGCTCTCAGTGCAGATGCTGAAAGTTACGTTTGGGCTCAGGTTGCCAGAAACAGAGTGCAGTGCTTAAGAGAATGGTAAAGCAAAGCAGTAATACTAGTTTCTCTCATCATGCCCTGCTTTCAATATATTATCAGAAGTGACAAAAGGGTCTCAGAACATTAAGACTTTATTGGGATGAGATAGCCTGAAAGGCTACAACTGAATTCCGCTGGCAACAACAGCACAATCAACACAATCTTCAGTTTACCAGTCTAATGAAGTGCATTCACTGTCTTGTTCCTAACTGAAGCAAACCTCATCGCAGCACTTTCAGGTTACTGTCACTTAATTCATTATATAGCTGTAGCTAACCATTTAAGTTCAACACGTAGCATCACATAATGACTGTTTGCAAAATTATACATAAACCATATATCTCTGATCACTTGCAGCAGCAAGTTAATTAGGTGAAGAATGCCTTAACCAATAAAAATGCAGGTGGACCTCACTCTGACAAAGTCTTTCCTTTGATGCCAGTATCACTGCTGGCCAGGGTTTCAGTTTTACATCTCCTCCAAAAGAAGTGTCCTGCTCCAGGAAAGGGAACCATGCTCCACAGCAGTACCCCATTTACTGTCCTTTATACATGTTACCAAATTCATTATATATTGCAAAGTGCCACTTAAGCTCTGCAGAAGTTCTTTATTCACTCAAGCCATAGCTTCCTGAAGTTTAGGAAATTAACAGAATGTTTTGATTGCATTACCATCTAGTAGTTCTGTCTATTAACAGGCTATTCATTATTTTAAGTCATAGGAATATATGAAAACATTTACTACTCAACTGCACTTTTATCACACTAATGGGACAAACTCCTTCCATATGACACTCACAACCCGATTTTCCATTGCCACTGAGAGGTGCTTTCAGAAGCACGATGCTGTTCCAAATTCCCAGGAAGCTCCTAGAGTAGGCTTGGGGGGAGGGGTTTGTACTTCTTTTCATTTTGAATTTCTCTAAATGCTGAACACATGCCTTTCAGTTCAATTATTTTTGTGCATTTCAAAACTTCTCCTTTGTGAATTTACGTTCCTCCTACGTAAAGCGTTAAAAGCCCATTAGAGACAGTCTCCCTCCTTTTGAGGGCTCTTTATGTGAAACTACATAAAACTGTACTGCGGCTTATCCAAAGAAGCTGTGTTGACACCTATATATTATTCATGTTTCACCAAGACATAAATAGCAGGTTTCAAGTTGTAACATGGAGTCACCTGCCAGGTAGGCCTGTCTACAGCAATACAGCTCCCATTGCACAGCTGTCTGAGGCTCAACATGAGTGTTTTAATACTCCAGAAGTGTTCAAACAAATAAAGCTAAACTGTATTTGATGGAACAGATCGGGTTCTTTGGTGCAGGGCTTTAAGGGTCAGGTTGGTTGCTGGAAGAGAAAGAGCAAATTATCTCAGCACTCAACTAAGCCCAAACCAAGACCCCTGAAACAAACACCTCCAGGCTTGGAGGACTCTGAAGTCAGCTAAAAAAACAATTTTCAAAAGTAATGCCAAAGGACAGGGTAAAATTTATTCAGACATTAAACTCCAAAACTGTAGGTACTTAAATGGTCTTAAATATCTGGTCCACTGGAGCCTAAACCCTATTGTGAATTACTTAAGGCTAAAGTTCCAGGAGTACTTAAAGTATGCTGAAAAGCATAACTTCTCCATACACTCCAGGACAGATTCAATCCTTTGGTCTTTATTGCTACAGAATCTAGAAAAAATTCCAATGCAGAATAGACCCCTAAGCCTCTGTAGCCTGCGGGCAACAGGCTGCTACAAGTTGCAGCTGCCTTTGTTTCTTGGGGCCTGGGAATCAAAATCAACGGCACTTGAATGTCGTGCCATTGATATGCAATTGAGTAAAGTGATAACAATCGAGGTCTTTCACCTGGAAAGGAGAGTCATTAGCTGACACACCTCAAGAAAGCGGATTTACCAAAAAGAGAGTCAATTAAAATTATGTCAGAGGGTTATTTTTCTCTCTTAGAGCTTTTCAGACTTAAAGTCATGGAATGAAGTACACTGAAGGATGGTGGGGTCTGTGGCAGGTATGATTCAAAAGATGCCATGTTTGTAACAGCTTGTGCATTAAGCTGAACGTCTTTAGGCTTCAGCTGTTGAACTGGACACAAAAAGAGAAATCAGTAATACAGGCCTCCTTAAGAGAAAGGTATGTAGAAGATTGAATTATCCTCGTATAAAGTTTAGGAAATTTAAGATGTGCCTATTTTAAATAGATTAAAAGACTGTTCCATTAACATAAGTTATTAGTTGCCCCTAAAGAGCCAGGTGCTTTGCAGCTACATTTCATTAAAAAGCAGCATCATAGTGGTTCTGCAAATGCATCTCCCTCAGCAGTGACACCTAAGCACCAAGCACAAAAGCAACACACCAAGCAACAAAATTATACAGGACAACAGTATGACAGTCCTGTAATTTAAGTTACAAGACAGAAATAATAGGAAAGACTTGTACATGCTATGACAATCAAATAGATAATATGAAAAGGAAAAAAAATGGAAAGACAGAAGGGCAAATGTGAAAGAGAAGCACAGTAAATAGCAGAAACATAAGTGTTGAGAAGAAAAGACCACACGTAACACTATTTTTTTGCAATGCTGGAATGATCATTCTTCAACCTTAGCATCCCAGTATTGTAGCACATGCTTATTCTGCTCAAACGTGAAGCAGACAATGTGATAAATGGTGCTAGCTCAAATACTATTCTCTGAAAGGATCTCATACCTGCACGTTGAGTGCATGATTTGTGTTCACTAAACCACAAACACTCCATAAAAAAACTTGCTCTAACAAAATTACTGCTTTTCATTTCCAACGTCTTCTTCCCTGTCAGGCTCATCTAGAAGTTTTTTTGTTTCTTTTTTTTTTTAAATACATATCTGTTTGCATATAAGGAGACAGAGGAGTACATGCTTTTAAAGTGTAGTGGATGGTTCAGGAGAGAAAACAGTTAAGGAGAACTGTTACCTCTTCCTTGCATCTTTCTTTCCTCCTAAATTCCATCCTTCAAAACAGTTTCTATCCCCTTCTTGCATCTACTCTGGGCAAGATGCAGCACAGTCTGTCTGGAGCTATGCACACACATGTCATTCTCGTAATAAACATGACGCTTGATACCAAAAATAATAAAAAATGTTTAAGCTTCCTGAGGAAAAGCTGTTTTGTTCTCCACCACTTCCACTAACCACAAGGGGTAATGCCAGTGCTCTGGCCCCAGGAGTGATGGCATCACCTCCTTGTACCTGTGCATCCTCACCGACATCCCCTTGCCACAAGAGGGTTGGGAAATACAGGGGGAGAGAAGGACTTGAGAAACAAACAAGATTCCCAGCCACCTGCATTTCTCTGCTGCCCCAATGCTACTTAAACAGACTTAAACAGAGTACTACATCCAATTAAATTATCTCCCTTCCCCCATTCCTTCTTTGGTTTGGCCACAACACTAAAAATCCATTATTAACCCAGCTTTACTCATTAATCAAGGTAACCTTTTTTTGCTTTCCAAAGTTTCTCATGTTCTTATCTTTGCATAATTGAGCATTTACACTTCAGAAGAACATCACCTGAGGGAGTGGGGGCAGATTTGGATTTTTTTTTTTTTAAGTTTCATGTTTAAAAAAATTTTGAAAGAGGATAAAGTTAAATTACCAAAGCCTTAAGGCAGAGCAACTTGAAGAGTGATAATGTGCAAGAGTTTCTTTCATCCACCACAGAAACTACCATTTCACATGACAGGAAATCAACAAGCAATAGCATTATAGTGTTTTGCCCTTATATAGTAGGATCTTATCAAAAGATAAGAAGCAGCCCATGAACCACAGTTATTTCCTTGTGACAGAGACAGAGGATTTTTCCCTAAGTGCTTTTGTCAGAAAACTCTCCCTCATCAAATCTGGCTCTTTCCATGAGACAGCACAGGTTTGAGCAACTTCTGTCAAGTCACAGACACGGTCCTAGCAGAGTCCTCATGGAAAGGCTGCTCCTAGGGCAGGTATTGCAGGCTGCCAGAGCCCAAGGCAACCTTTTTAGGAAGCCCATGCTTTAACCAGGACTTATTTCAGAACCTAAAGGCTATTTAAAAAGCCCAGATGAAGATAAGTCCCAGGAGTGACCTGGCTCATCACCCCTCTGCTACAGAGCCCAGAAAACCCTACTAGAGATGAATATGCTCACATACAAGCTTACGGCTGCTGACAAAGCACCTGCAAACCCTACCTCATGGCAAGGTCCCCAGTCCTGTTGTGGAAACAGGGAAGTTGCTTTTTATACCTACAGTTTAGGCTAAGACTTAGAGCAACTCTAGAGCAGAGCTGTGCAAACATGCCCATACTACTCCCAGTCCTGTCCCGGTGAGTCAGCACTACCCTCTGCCATATAAATGGACAGGCTCATGCCTCCATTTCCTCAAGTATCTCTATAGGCGATGCACTACATGCACCTAAAGTCAGAAATGTCTCTGAAATTTTTGCAGCACCCAAGTCTGAATTGAAACAAGCTCCTACAAGAAGCCCAGCAAGCCAAATAAATGCCTGTTCAAGTGTGCATGTGCTTCTGTCACATTGCATCTTGCAGAAGTAGTCTACTGGGTAAGGCTGCACACCTAGGTGAATTATTCTTTGTGTGGGATCAATCCTTTACAGTAGTCCTTTCATACTTTTTTTTTAAATAGACCAATATAAGAATTTTTTAATCTGGAAAAAGTGATTAGAAGAAGACAATGTGAGTAAGCAAAATAACCAAAACATTTGTCCCTGTGTTACTACCTTGTCACTGTTCTGAAGAAAAAAAAATGCTGCTTCCAAACACATGCATAAAACCATACCCAAGGACTCTTTATTTTTCCCCTTCAAGTCTAAGTAAAAAAAGATTTCCTGTTGTTACTGCTAGTAACAACATAGTAGTGTGAACATAGCAATTCTTTGTAAACAGAATCTAGAGAGGAGAAAAAAGTCACCCATAAAGAGCTGTTTGCTGTGACCAAGAAGAGATATCTGAGGCATTGAAGAGAATCAAAATACTTGCCAAAACAAAAGCCTTCATTCTTTACTCAAAAGTAACAGAATATCTGAACATCAAAAGAGTTGTTTTTTCCTCTCATCAGCTGATTCAAGACAATCAAAACACACAGCATATGGGTGAAGTCTTGGCCCTAGAGCCTCTGGGAAGATTTCCCATTAATTTGGTGAAGCAGGGGTTTCTCTCCACAAAAGATAGTTTAAAGACAACCGTAGCCCAGATCTTGTGCCTTTAGGGAACACATAGGCAGCATGGCACAGCCAGCAATCCTAGCTAAGTCCTGCCTCAACATAACATTATCCATTACATTTCCAATACCACCCGAACCTTACATGGTTTTTCCACAGCATAGGGGTATATGGAGGCAGAAAGGATGAAGCCCTTTTAACAATATGTTAGAATCTTGATTTTGCATAAAGAGCCATTACTGATGGTTCTCCTTGGTGTCAACTGCATCGGAAAGGGTCCAAATTAAAGCATCAGGCTCTGAAATTGCCCAGGTCAGCCTCTTCCTGCTGGAAACCTTCAATAGAGAAAATTGTTTTTCTACATTGCAGATGCTCTTTACTTCACTGCTGCATTTTGCATCTTTCGCAAAATGCCGTTTGTTGGACTCTGTCTCACCACACCTTATTTAAGAAGGTTTAGAATACAAGAAATAAAACTGCAAAGTCTAGTAGACTATTTTCTTTTGAAGATAGTTTAAAAAAAAATCCCCAGCCCTGTGACTGCCACCATTTCCTTTAATGCATACAAGAAACAGTTCAATTTGGTTTTAGTGGTGTCTCACAATACTTGGTCTATGCACATCTATTCACAGATAAAATTTACTGAGCATTGGAAGATAAAAAAAAAAAATAAGATGGGCTCAAGACTTGATGCATATTGAAAATTTAGAACAAGCAGGGCTTAACTTAGCTCTAAAAACTAATAAGTACTTTCGTTGTTTTGTGTTATGGGCAGTATTCAGTGGCTTGCATGACTAATTAAACAATCTTGAGTTTTCTTTGAAGGCTAAGCATCCTAAATGACTTTAAATTACATTCTATCAAACTAAGCTTAGAATTAAAATCCTAATTTGTAATGAAGAATTTTACTGTGTATAAATGCTATTAGAGGGGCTACACTGGGAAGTCTAGTTATCTGCATGGGTTCTGGTCCTCACTGCAGACATACAAAAATTCCAACCTCCTTGCAGCCAAAGCCACAGTCAGAACCAAGAGGCAAAGCTCTTAAAGGAGGGCAGGAAAGAAGGCAGCTTCAGGTGGAATTTCATTTAAATGCCAACTCAAGGATGGCAGAGAGGTAGCAGTCATGTTGAGAAGCAGAGGCAGCCAGCAAGGAAGGAGGCAGTCATGGAACAGAGGAAAAAAAAATAAAGAAAAAAAGCCCACACACAACACATAATGAAAACTGCCCAAAAATCTTCAGCTTTTCCTGCATTTTGGCAGGACTGCACCACAAGACCTTGTGGCTACTAGCGCTGTAAACTAACTACTGCTTTCCATGTGCATTTTTGTTTATGGCATCATGAACAAACTAGTTGATATCAAAGCTCCTCCTTTGTATGCAAAGTTCAGGTGTGCATTTCCTCAAACCATAAAGTGCATCAACAGTATATTTTTTCCATCCACAAACATACAGCAGTTACCACAAAGCACACTAGGTGCCACTGCCCAGCTCAGAGTAAGGTCAGGTACATGTGCATCACTCAGAGTAGAGATGTCCTCTTGCTGCAGAGTTTAAGGCACTCTTGCCAGTTATCCTTGCAATCCTTCTTCGCAATGAAGAGAAGAAAATAGCTGTAAGTAGCACAAACATCCCACAATTCCACAATTCATACCAGGAACACGAGTCACCCCTTCATGGCAGGCTGTCTCATTTGTCAGCTTTCTAAGATAAATAAATAACTTGCATCAGATGCAACAAACTTGCCAAGGACACAGTTTTGATTCCAAACCAGGGGCATCTGGAAGGAAAAAAAAAAAAAAAAAAAAAAAAAAGGCTTTTGAAGCAGCCTGGCTCCCCCTTCCATTATTTATTTTATTTTTTTTTCATTCATCCAGCAGCACTCAAGCTGGAGCAGGAGACACATAACAGGCCATTTGGTCTTTTGGCATACAGCACCAGCATACAGTCCACATGTTGTTCAGACAGCTTAAGTCACTTCCCATTAAACAATATTTTTTTCCTTCTCTTTTATTAAGGCCATCTTCAATTTTTTTTTCAGGCATCTTTCAGCCATTAAATAGATTTTTATGTGAATGGTTTGTATGTATGCACAAAAAGGATAGGGTTTTGATTCTGTGTTTTTGCCGTGATTACTTTCCCTACTGATGAGCAGGGTGTTTGAGAAATGCCATAGATTTTCACTGTTTGTCTTTATCTTCATCTCTTTCACAAACCAAGATGTGAAGTGATCCATGCTCTCACTGGCACGACTCAGCCTTGTTTTCTTTCCCTCTTAGTGGAGCCATTCATGTGTAAGAGGCTTTTGATCCTAGGTTTAGATATTCACCCCTACTTTACATAACCATAAGTAATGGCAGGTACTTATGTAAACTACACTTGTGTCCTTGTGTCCTCTGCCCAAGGAGCGATGAGGTTTATTACAACCTGAAGCAGAAGCGATCAATATCCCTTGGCTTGCTTCTGACAGCCCGTTCACCAAATGAGCCACAAAGAGCATTGACAGATGAAGAGAAACAAGATGTGTATCAAGTTTTACAGTTAGAAAAAGAAAAAAAAAATGCATCAAAGCTCTCCCATTCCTCCAACTTATTTGCCAGGCCTTTGAAGTGCCCAGGCTGATATGCAGACTGTTGACTAGAGACTGAGGTCACAAGTTACATCTCGCACGTACCACCACTTCTTGAACTGCCTAAACTACAGTTGAAAGCAGTAGTGGGATTTTTTGAGGAAGAGGAAGAGAGAAGAGGGGTGATTCAGTTAAAGTCTGATGAAAAGGAGAATGTGTAGCTCTGAACCACACATTCACCTTTTAAAAAAAAAAAGAGGGGGGGGGGGGGGGGGGGGGAGTCAAGGTTCTCCTCCTCTCCATAACATAAGATTCAGTCAAAAGGAAACAGGTGATCAGGAACAAGTGTTTTATACTACATAGCTTAAGCTATTTTAGGTATTAAGCTAAAATTTATTTAGTTACTTCAATCCTCTAACTGTTTTATGTTCTCCTGTATCTTTTCTCAGCATCCACTCTAGGAAGACCTGAGGTTCTCCACACACACATTTACAACCCCTTCAGCTCACTCCTGCAGGAGGAACTACAGGGCTTTCACATTTTATCTACAGAGAAACTACTAACTCCATGACATAGCACAAGAGATGGGAGCTACTCAATACATGGCTCAAAAGCTCCAGCAAGCCCACTGGTTCATGGGATCTTCATGGTCTACCAGAGGCTTCCAATACATAACTGCAATGCAGGAAGCACCAAAATTTCCAGAGCCCCAAAGAGCTTCCAGACTCCACATCACAAAGCCATTGCAGAGCTCCTTCCCCTAGTAAAGTCTCAAGGCAAGGTCACAGATGCATTTTACATACAATAAAAGGATGGTGCTCCACAAAACCAAGCAGCTTCTACAGTACAGCAAAGTCAGTCCAGTACAGCACTCAACCAAAAACATCACCCCTCCGCAGTCCAGCTCACTGTGAGCATCCAAAGGGAGCCAGGAGCTCACAACAACAAAAGAGAGGAAAGGTTCTACAGCAGAATATGAACAAAGCAGCCAATAACTAATCAAAGAGCAGCTCTCCACCCACCTTCAATTCTGCCTTAAATGCAGCAGCTGGTGCTAGAGCAATGAGAGGGTGCAGTTTTGCTGCTACATACAGAGGAGGGGGGGGGGGGGGGGCTGACTCACCTGGGCTGACTCACCTGGTGACACCAAGGTTCAAAGGCAAGAGATCCCAATGCGCTCTTTAATGTAAAACTTGCATTTAATGCTCTTGTCACTAGGGCAAAAGCTAAAGCTTTTGTAGCCTCTGAGCAGCACCACATCTTGGTCTTTTCCCTTTCCTGATGTATCTCCTTTAATATCTGCTGATGACATCTTTGAGCACCTGTAAAACCAATATGAGAGCTAAGAAGAATCAGTGTGTTATCTGCAACCACACAGCAAGAAAAAGAAAGAGGAAATAAATGTTGTTATTAGATATGGATTTACTTAAGGAAAATACTGTTAGAATCTGAACAAACCCCTACAGTTCTGTGGTGTCGATGGTACAATAATGAAAAATATTATTGGATATAAAGGAAAGTTATGACACTATAATGTAACTCAGACAAGGGAGAAGACATATCAGTCATTATCTAGAATACAGTGGACTCCTGTGGTTTCATTTTTCATTACTAATTTAATGTACTTACAATGCTACATGATAAAAATTGAAAAAGAACAATAAGAAGTGAGTACCATGAGAACAAAACAGGAACTGTAGAACTCAGAGATTTAGTTAAGTTCCTTGAAAAAAATGTCTTAAGAACCCTTGAGATTTGAAAAACATCCATTAACATCTAATAAAAGATTTAATAACAGAGATGTAAAAGAAAAGCAAAAATTTTAATAAACACAAATTATGGAATATATTCCTTTGCATAGCGCAGTTCTGCTATAGAAAATGATTTCACAAAGACAAAATTCTATCTCCTTATGAGCGGATGCTTTGCAAACATTAGCTCAGCAATCACAGTCCTGTGATTCAATGTAAGCAATTTATTTTCCATTCTCTCATGAAACCTAAGTCCTTAAAGCCTTGCAGTAAACTCCTTTGCAATGACGTAAATGAAAAAAAAAAATCCAAATAAGCAAACTTACACCACAGCAAAGCTGGTATAATGGAGTAATCACACCTTGCATTGTTTATTGGGAAAATGTTTACAAATGTGCCATGCATGTGTCCTGGGGCAGATTCATAACACAGCAAATCCAAGGCAATGTCATCTATAGGTTGGAAGCTGAGAGCTCAGGCCAAACAGGTTTACAAGACCAATTAATATTAACTAGAATATCAGCCCATCTAGCCACAAGTCAACCATTAGCAGTAATTAAAAAAAATAAAGAAAAGGAAAAAAAAAAAAGTATCATGAATAGATCAGAAATGCCTGAAAGCAGTGAAACAGTCTGTTAGGTTGTCTTGCAAATGTGCAGGACTCAGTAGCTGAGTCAGTCTTCTAGGTTTTTTGAAAATCCTGAATTAAGATCTGTGAACTTCTACTTTTTTGTAAACAAATTGTTGAGTATCTCATACAAGAACATAAATAGTAAATTCAAGTGATTTCATAGCAACCTTTTAGTGATATTTGGGTTTCAAAAATTTCCCCTTATGAGCTTCAAAACTGTAGCTATCCATGGTGAAAGTTTGGCTGAAGTCCAGAAAGCCACAGCAGAGACAGTAGGTCTAGCAAAATATCCTGCCTATTTATATGTATGGAAAATGTACAAAAGCGTACATATGGAGGCTGACTGAGAGCAGAGAGAAGATCTGTGTTAATACAAATGAAGGGAAACTCCATTTGACCACAGAATTATCCTCACCAATAATATTTCCTTCAAAGTGGAAACTTTCCCACAGCTGTTTTGACCAGCTTGTGCTGCACTGATGTGTCTGTAAAATGTAATTAAGGACTGCCTGCGCAGGGGGAAGGGAAGGGTTTGATTAAGACTTAGAGAAAAGAATGCTGGGGGAAGTTCAGGTTTGGAGCAGTTTTGTTTTCCTGCGATAAGGGAGGGGCATCCATTTATTTTACCCAAAATAAATTATAAAAGAATATTGTCCAATATGTTGCCTTTTATAATGGAACCAGCTTCTCTTCATTCTCTCCAAAGAGATATTCTCAAGGGAGAACGTCTCGCGCTGGGAAAAGATCAAGAATATCGTTTTATTCCAGGTATGAATGATGCTTATGGTCCCCAAAAATGCACCTGAGGTTTTCCCAAATTACCTCCATTAGAGGCAAAAGCCTTTGTTTTCTTGGATTCCTTTAGATATCTTATTTGCCACTAATTTCTAGTGGTGTTTTTTCACATCATTTGAGGGCACCTGAGGCTTACAATACTCCTGTTGGTCAATGCAAACCATCTGTCTACTTTTCAGGCTTTCACTCATCAGCTCTCTTCCTCATACACTGCGGTGCAATTTTCACCACCTAAATTTGGTTCCTCTTTTTGACTTTATGAACTGCATCATCTCTGATCATAAGCCATCAAGAATCACTTTAGCCTGTTTCTACTATGAGGAAACAATGGAAAGAAAAACTGTTCAAGAAATACTCTGTGATTCTCCTAGCAATGCAGAGCACAACTGAACAGGAAAAATTCTATCTGGAGTTGGTAAGAGTTAAGTTTTCTCCATATCCCTGACAAATCTTACTTTGAGGATTTTGTGTTAAGATGCAGAAATGGAGGTAAAAGCTTGTGCTTTTAAAAATCTGGTCTTAAATACATTTGAGGCTGCAAATTCTCATACTGGTTTCTCCCTAAAAGACTTTTTTTTCCTGAGGGTTTTACACTATTCTGTCAGCTGACAGAGAAGATGGAAAAAAAAAAAAAAGGAGAAAGGAAGAAAGAAAAAGGTCCCCTATTATAATGGAACACTGGGTCATTTATTTTTCTTGGAAGAGCGTGTTGAAAAGATAACATAAAGTGAATCTCAATGAGCAGTACATATGTTTGGTAAAATCTTTTAAAAGGATGGATTTAATTGACAAGCCTAGCACTATTTGCAAAAGAATGAAAACCATACGAAGGCAGGCATCTTTGTTAAGCTATTAACTGTGAATTCATAGCTGGACCTAGTGCCTGAGTATGCACAGTTCATTAACTGCACAGCTATTTCGTCCAAGGCATTTACAAGCTCTTCTGTGGAAACTCAAGGAGAATGAACCTATGAAATCTTTCGGATTTCCAAAGCAGCAAGCAGAGCATTTAAACATGGCCAACTGCTCGACTTCAAGCTAAACTCTTTAAACTGTGTTTGTAAATCCACATTCCCACTAAGGAGGTGGAAAGAAGGATTTGAGCCCACGTTCAAGGCACTGCAGTCAGGAAAGCCAGAGCTCTCATGTGAGTGGGGTATCGCAAGCGGTGGGATTTGGTTGAACTTGATCCATCCATGGCCAACCTTCCACCAGTGCTGTGAGGTTAATATTTAGAGCACCTGCAAAACCCATAAGGGACAGGAAGTACAGAAAGAGAGCGAAGGGATTCTATAACAGTGGTTTGCTATTCAGAGAGCTGCTTCCAGGGCTGGCAGGATCTCACTGCACCATAATCAGGCCTCTGTACCCACCAGAAACCAGTACCATACAGGAGTAACATCAAGAATCCCATGCCCAGGCCTCCCTTGATGAGGGAAGCAGCACCCCTCTCCTTCGACCACAGAGAGCATGTTTGCTTGTTTATTTTCCTTCTTAGACAGAGCACATTTGTTTAAGCTGTTTCAGAAATACTACATTCATTTGAAATTGGAACGCCTTTCATAAAGATTGCAGTTAGACCACACATTTACACACAGAAACCAGTTTTGTATTTGGTATTGTCTGCGTATTTACTACAATGCCATGTTCTTCTTTGAATAAAAGTGCAGTTTTTTTTCCTCAGCTATTTGCCAGAATTATTTACTAGCCTTATTCTTCCTTTTTGTTATATAATGTGTCCTTCTCTGTTCTTGACATGTCCCCCTCTTGACGTGGGAACACTGTGCCACCTTCCACCTTAAACTTTCCATTGCAGAGGCTGTGCCGAGAATAAAAGCACTGCCATGTCCCCAGACAGGCCTGTTTTTCACCAATGTAGGTCAGAGCTCTGCAGGGGGATGCAAAAGCTGGTTTTAATGGACCTTGTGGAGTTCGAAAACAGGCTCAACTGCCTGGGTAAACACAGCCAGTAATACCAGCGATGTAAAACTCATGTTGTGAGACAAGAATCAAACCTTTTGCTCCCGCCATACCTTGCTTAGAGCCTTATCACACAGATGGATCAGACCTCAGCCTCCTAACATCGCAAGCGCAAGATTTCATTGAATCGCCTGCTGTTCCACAGCACCGGTAGGGCAAGAAAGGAGCATATCAAATCATTGGCACTCTTCTTTATACTTCCATTGTGCCTAGGAAATCTGGCTGAATGTTATTTATTCCCACTGCGGCCGCTACATGCCATGAATAGTCTCATAGTTGCAAGAAGAGCTCTATCTAGGAGAAGAATATGGAGCTTCTTGGGGCTGATTTGAGAAGTGCTGACGGTTTTCACTCTGCACCTGCATCTGCTGACCGGATATTGGAGTCATACCTATCAGGTGTGGAGTGACATTCTCACTTTGTCCTCCAGTTCCTGAAATCTAATGAATCCAGGGATTCTCCAGGGAGATTTTGGAGGAGTGCTTTTCTGGATCCAGTAGGGTATGCTCCACCAAGAGATATGAAAATGTGCTGTAGTACATGAAATAAAGAGAAATGTCCATTTCTGGGTCTTTCTCATGAATGAACTGACTTAAGGACATCTTGTTAACTATGAGAAACTTCTGACATGAGCTGTGTCCCACTAGCTACTCTTGTAATCTCTGTGGCTTCCTCTTCACTAGCGGTTTTCTTGGGGCAGGGGCTAAATGCATCTAAGTGTCCAGTTCTCCTATTCCCAGAGATGAGACAAGGTGATCTCGACATCCAAGATAACTAATCTGTCATAAAAATAAGATTGTTGTTGCTTATGAATGGTTTAGGGACCAACTGATCTATCAGATGAGTAGGAAACCATGCCAAGATGGGGCTTGAGCCTTCCAGGCAATAGTTGCTTTCTTCCTTTAAGTCTAATGAGATGATTGAGGGAAAGAGCTCTCTCACGCCTCAGAGGGCTTCAGCACCACCTCTGTCAGCAGTCTGCAGCCCGGCAAAAGCTCCTGCTGCATCTACATCCCAGAAGGAGTTGAACATCTGAACCAGTCTCAGGAAGACATAATTTGGAAGGACAATTTAGTTGCTATTTCTGAGGCAGTAACTGTTGTAGTATTTTTTTTTTTCTCCTTTGATATGCCTTTTCATAGGTTTATCAATATGGCTTGATATCACTGCAGAAAGAGGGGTGACATTCCTAAACCTTGTGGGTGTGATGTCGTAACTTGAGTTTCTGGCTTATTATGGCTTAATCCTTTGTAAGTCAATTCAAATGCTGTATGTTAAAAATGATCTGAAAGGGGAAGCTCTGGGAGAACTGAAAATACAGTTTTTTTTTTTTCATATATAGGAATTAAAAAGAAAAAGGTGTCATTCAGTTGGGTCTGGAATACATAATTTTCATTAATAAAATACTCCATTTCCACTCTGAAGATTTATATTAGGATATGTGTAGCTCAAAGCCACTGTCTTCTTTCTCACTCCTTAGATAAATAGATAAAATTCCAATTCATTTCAATAGAAATATTTCACTTTAGGTCCTGTTGCTATAATAAGTCTATTAAAATAGTAGGTGTTAATTTTCCAGTAATCACTACACTTTCTTTCTCTTCCTATCTCCCAGCTGAAAGGATAGCCTTGAAAGGATCCTGCATGGTTAAAATGTAGTAATGCATTTAATGCCAGACCATGATTTTAGACCTCCAGCTGTTTTACTGGTTGTGTAAGTAAAAATAAGATAATGTTATGCTTGGTAACCATGGTTTTTGTAGGCATTCACATTTTACAAATCACTGCACAGTATGCAAACCATTATATATATTTAAAATGTTTAAAATCAAACCTACCAGGAGTCTACCACTTCCATTATTTAAGCAGGGGGACTGCTAGACTGTGAAGGGTGATATATTCTATCAAGCTACTCAGTGGAGTTATATTGTCAGTGCAAATCATGTGAAAACATGTGCTTCAGGAAGACAAGAAAGGAGTATTCTCTGCTGTAAAGTGTACTGTGGGAAGCCAGACAGAGTCATTGGTGTAATATATGAGTAAAATCTTATTTGTTCAAATAATAAAAAGGGAAAAAACAGAGTGTAGAAAGAAGGCAACCAAGAAGTACTTGTTTATTCTCTCTCTGTAAAAAAAAAAAAAAAAAAAAAACACAATGAGAGTCAAACCATTTTAACCAGGTGCAACTATTCATCATAAATCATCTTCCTGATTTATACAGGCAGGAAGAACAACAAAACTAGGGCCATGGAGAAAAATCTGATTGATTTGTTCTGTGCACATGGGCAAAAAAATATTCTCTCTCACCAGTGTGATCATAAGCATTTAGCTAAATTCAAGTAAACCTCAATGGAATATTTCCTCATAAGAAAATACAGGCAAGTGAAGCTATTGACAGTTACACTTTCAAGAGCATCTGCTTTCAGTAGGAACAGCCATGGAGAACAAATGTTTCTGGAAGCAGATTATGCTGCCCTGATTAGGAGTATAGGCAAAGATAACAGATAGTACTCAGCTGCACCTGAAATTGCCTTTAAAATTCAGGGTGAAATCTGTAGCAGGAGTAGGAAAAAAATGCCTCTTCTTATGCAGTAATTTCTCACAGAACACACATGTAGCAGTCTGGACAGTTAGAGCTCTCAAATTTAATTAAAAAATGGCAAGTATTATGTGGTAGAATCAGACCTAATTAATTGGGGTGGAGCTGGCTTATGCATATGTCTGGGAAGACAAATGCTTTGGATATTAAGTCAGCTAGATGTATTTATTTATTTTCTATATTATTCAGATTTACCCTTGTTTGCCAACCTCCGGCACTCAAATTCATCAATCAGGGCAAAATCACAACACTGTGCACAAAAAGAGAAAAA
Source organism: Crypturellus undulatus (assembly GCA_013389825.1). Taxonomy (NCBI): domain Eukaryota; kingdom Metazoa; phylum Chordata; class Aves; order Tinamiformes; family Tinamidae; genus Crypturellus; species Crypturellus undulatus. Next base: position 39,738 of record VWPW01019012.1, on the reverse strand, counting down.
AGGAGGAAGGAAGGAAGGAAGGAAGGAAGGAAGGAAGGAAGGAAGGAAGGAAGGAAGGAAGGAAGGAAGGAAGGAAGGAAGGAAGGAA
>VWPW01019012.1:1790-39500 GCA_013389825.1 Crypturellus undulatus | reverse complement strand
GGGGGGGGGGGAGGGAGGGAGGGAAATCATGGATCATGTTCTATGTGTTCTTTGCTCTCATCTCATGGTTTTCAATCTTTAGGATGCATTCAGGTCAACTTTGGACCTCTTTCTTCACTACAGAAAGCAACAGAACCCTGTCTCCCCACCAGTATATAAAAAAAGATCTCTAGAGTTTAAGTTAATAGCTTGCCCTCATGAACTGGAGCTGTAATTAATATTTTAACTTTGGCAAGAAAGGCACATGAGACTGGTGACAGCACTGGTTTTAACAGGCATCTCCTGAGCGATGCCCAGAAGGTCCCCCAAAGATTATAGTCACTCAAGAGTTTAAAGCATGTATTTTACGAACAGTACCTGTTTGAAGGTAGGTTTTGACAAGGTTTACTTAGCTTTAAGTTGGGAAAATCCCTAATTACTGCCTTCACCAGAGGAGGGTTTTAAGCTCAGTGTCCTATTCATCTTCCTGTTTCCTTGGGAAATGAAAAATTGGCAGGATACGGAAAGTTCTCCTGAACTGCTCCTGCCTGTGGTGTCATCTGTAGTTTCTCTCCTTCTCCCAGTAAGAAAGGTCTGACATAAGAGAGTTGTCAACTGTTTCAGTAGCCTGAGCCAAAAGGGAGAAGAAATGAGTATAGCTTGACATATCAAGGTGGAAATAGCTCCCCAAGCCAGACAGAACCAATTTCTACCATGAGTTCCCACAGTGGCCCCATTTCACTGAGGTTTTTTATTATTGACTTTCACAGGATTAGTATGTTCAATTACCAAGACACATATCTTGAAATATTTTTCTTCTCATGCACAATCTAGCCTACGCAGTTTGTGTCAGGAGGAAAGCTGTATATACAGCTAAATTTATATTACGACTTTCTGTGTTTTGGCCACAAAATAATAATTCTACAAATCACTCACACCCTATTTATTCTGCTGGAAATGTTTTAGAAAAGCTTTACTAGTAATTTTCATAAGCTATATCTGTGAAAACCTGCTATACAGGTGTCATTTCCTTTTAGTAGACATCTGACAACTTAGATCAACAAATGCACCCACAGAGTAGGATTTTATCTAAATGCTTTGCATTCATGAATTCCCCAGAAAACTAGGAAATAACTGCTTATATAGCAATTGCTTTCCCTTGACACGCTTTTGTGGGTAAATCTGGATGGTAAGTATAAATAACAGTTTGTCTTCCATACACTATTTTCAACTAGAAAACAACTTGCTGCTTGTAAAGTAGTAGCCATGTCTTTACATTTATTTCATGCCTTGTGAATGTAAAAAATTAACAGCACTGTCAACAGAGTAAGTTCAACATCTCAGAGAAATAACATCTGCTAACAAGATGCCTCTACGTTGCAGACAAGCACCTGCTTCCAGACTCAGCTATCATTGTAAAATATGTGCTTATTCACAAGTTAATCAAAATGTGGTCTTTTGTGTCTGTTTTAACTTCAGTTGGAATCATTAGAGGTTACACAAGTTTCAAACTGAGGAAACAATGCGGTCTCATCACAAGGTATTTGTTGCGTTCCAGAATTATGCATTTTTATATGCCTGGAGAAAGTGAGAAATAAAAATATACATGCTGTTTCTAAGACCAGAAAGATTGGTCTGGGCTATAAAGGACAATTTTGAATCCAATCATTTACTGGCCTGCAACTCATCACTGATAATCAGAATAGTTTATGTCATCAACCTCTTTAATTAAAAAAAAATAAGATTAAAAGGCCAGCTTATCTTCCTTAGCTCCCATACTGGGAAATCTAGGCAACTTTCAGAGTCCCCAGAGGATCTCTACAGGCTCCTCCAGGGCTGTGCTTCAGATGAAGAACTTAGGTAGCTCAGCAGCCTCCTGCATTTGGAAGAGTACCCTGTGGATAGCTTGTCCTCTAATGTAGACATGCTCCTCCAGTTGGCTGCCAGAAACAAAGCAAAACAAAACAAAACAAAAAACATGTTTTTCCCCTCTGCCGAAGCTGATGTGAACTTGTTACAGAATGGCTCTACTGTGTGCTGTCCTGCAGACAAAAGAGGAGTCGGGATGGACTCCACGGGTAAAATCTGCATCCTGACCCTTGGTCAATGCTTCGGGAAGATGGAGAATCTCGTCTGATTCCCCTGAAAAGTTGAACTAAACAGCTACCTATCTCCTGGCTAGCCTCCACCCCAAGGGCTTTGCCAAACATCTTAGAAACCCCAAAAAGCACGCACTTCCTCTTTACATGCAGATAGGGTCACTTTTCATGCAGCAACAGGATAGGGAGATGTTTGGAGCCTTCTTCGACTCTGAAAACCCCCTTTTCTCTGCAGGGACAGAAGAGGTTGCAGAGCCATGGCACAGTGCAGCAGTGACAAATTGTGGTACGGGAATCCCCCGCAACTCAGTCCACAGTTGCATTTTCTTAGGGACACACAACATACCATGATTAAACTTACCTGTCCCCCAATTCCTTTTGAGCCTATTGGTTGGGTTCAGCCAAACATGACAGAGAGGTAGAATAAAAGCGTCCCTGAATAAGTTTATTATAAAAATAGATGGACAGGAAGATGCAAGAATTTGCTAGTGCCAAATGAGGGGAAAGTTAATGAGATCTGTTTCTTAGCCAGCAGAGGATCCGTAGAGGAAGGAGCTGCTGGAAACTAGGCTGCATTACTTCTGTTGCTCATACAACTATTTGTTTAATCATGTTTTGCATTCATAAAGGATTTCTATGTAAAAGGCTAACACCAAAGCAACATGCCCATCTTCTTTTGCAACATGCCCATCTTCATGAAATCCTCACAATGCCTGATTGTATTATTTAACGCGCTCACATTCATTAGCTTTGGATCCTACACATACTTCTTGCCATCAGGCTGGCAGTTTGCAGCTTAACTTAGACCATTGCTGATTCATCGGCCGTCTGAAGCAGTCAGCTCTGCTTTGTTTGCTGCGACTTCAGCACGAACAATTGGATCTGTTCTAAACATTGAGATTTAATGAACAACAGTACAATCTATAAACAAGGATACAGAGGGAAACAGGATTTTTAAAACTTAATTTCTTTTCTTTTTCTTTTTTTTTTTTTTTTTTTTTGATTATCAAGCACAGAGAGAAATACTCAACACCACCAAGGCTACATTAAGTATAAGTACAGAAAATGTGCATACCACAAAATTGGCAACCCTCTCCATAGAATGGAGAAATGCTCTAATGCATAAGAAAAGGAAGAATTACAAATAAATCCTGGATAAATTATAATATGGGTCTTGTAAGGCTCAGGAAAAGGAATTCCATGATTTTTTAAGAAACATCTAATTTTTTATTCACAAGTCACTGACCCCTCAAGATGAGGTAGTCTATCTCTTATCTATCAGCAATCCAAAGGTGTGTTGAGCACAACACATAGTCCCGTGGGCACGAGGGTCCCCTGGGGTAAGGTAATTTTTAGCCAAGGAATGCTGCAACAAAAGAATTCAAATAGCACAGACCTAGCAAAACGCCTCTCTCTTTGCTTAGAAGGCTCTTGGAAGACATGGTTAACTGGAAAGGCAAGAGTTACCTTATCTTGATATGGGAAAGATTTGCTAATGAGTGGGAACAGACGTGAGTAATGTGGTCACGGTAACAAGATTGTTTTGTAGGCCTGTGCTGGCCCCTTGTTTGCACCTTGGCACCGGTCAGCAGGGAATCGCTTACTCACCGTGGCCTTGAGCAGTGTATACATGTGTATGCAGCGTGTATGTGTAAACTTCAGGCCTCCACCTCTCCATGTCTTCTAGTTAGGCCCTGAAGGAAGAAGAACTGTTACGTCCTCTGATCTCAGGAGAAAAAAAAAAAAAAAAAATTAAATTAATAGGAAAATCATGGCACTCACAGCATTCCTAATCTGAGGTGTGTTAGGAAACCAACCAAGACTAACCAAGTATAGGGTGGTGGTGTCCATGATAAAATAAATTAAGTGGCTTTGTATGTCACTGTAGAGATCCTCTCCTTTCAGCTTTATGCTTTCATCACAAGACTAGCCCTACATTACTGGAACTGATGAGCAATTTGTTCACTGGGGTCTACCTGAGCTCCACCACCTCCATCTAGCAAGGGCTGCACTTCTCAACTGTAGAGACACCACTCATTCCTCAACCATTACTATTTTTAATCTGGAAGGCACCAGAATATGCTCTCTTGGATGATTCCTTAGTAGAAACATATTTCATGCATTGAAGATGTTTTAATGACATTTTTTCCCCTTCTATATTTCAGCTTTTGTTAGTTTTGCAGTCCTAGTTTTCTTGTAAGGTGTTCTGCAAAAGTCAGCACTTGGTAGAATTTCAAGCAAAGACGTCAGTAGCAAACACCCATGCTTCTTCTGAAGAGACCTTTTTCTTGGGCACTGGGGACATCTGAGAGGGGGAGACTGCTGGCTTTCACCCATGGGCTGCTGCACACAGGCCTTGTGAGACAGTGCCTGTCTGTAAGGTGCTGCTGTGGATTTCTCACCAGATAAGTGGATTATTACCCTGGCTTGCAGCTGCTTCACAGAAATAGGTCAGCTCGGGAACAAGCTTTGCCTTCTCCTATTTGCCATTAGAACCAACCAAGAGGAAAAGTGGCTGCTTGCAGGGACCTTGTCCAGGGAACATTAAATNTTAGAACCAACCAAGAGGAAAAGTGGCTCCTTGTCCAGGGAACATTAAGCTCTTTAACAAGGGGTTGTCTATGTCAATGTTTCATAAAGAAAGACTTTAAATGAAGAAGAACCTCCTTAAAAGGAAGCTGAGTTTTGCACAAAGCCTTACTTCCTCACATCCAGCAAAGGAGACCCACACTGAAGGAAAAGCTTATTGCAAATTTGGAAACACCTGTTTTGGCCCATGCCCCCCACATACTCAAGTGAGGCTGTGCTGACTGTAATACAGCAAACATCGTTAGCAGAGGAGCCAACATACTCAAATCACTCTTCTGCTGGACCAGATTCTTGAATAAGGCTGACAGCACCCTGTTGTCGCCATTATTCTACCATTATTCTGGTATTTCTGCTTTTCTGGGTTAACGATATTTAACCCACATCTAAATATCTCTCCACTCTGCTTTCCCACCACACACATATTTGCACCTTGAAAGTGCAAAAGGGGGTTGTGCTTTGGAAGAATAGGGAGCCACAGTGGGACACAAGATCTAAATCTCACGTCAGCCACTCCTAAAATCAGAGCAAAATATAGCCAGGGTGGATCTGGCAAGAACAAGAATACAAAACCTTGAAAACAAGAAATGCACCAGCTGGCTTTGATATGAAGATTCCTCTGTCCCTTCCATCACTCCTCTTTCCTGCCAGTATACCTCAGCTAACCACTTTGGAGTGCAGAAAGCTTGCAAAGGTTTCACTCTTTTTTTTTTTTTTTTTTATATGTTTTTTCCTTTTCTTCCATGTCTTTGCCCACTTTTTTTTTTCTGTTTTTTGGTTAATATCACTGAAAACTATATGATAAAAGCCTTTTCTCTGTGTATCTGGTATGACTGGAGAAAAGCAGAGGGAAAGTCTTACAGGAAGTGTCCCTCTTTCAAGAATTACAGATCAAGAAATTAGGGTAATTTCCCATTTTTTGGAGTGCTTACCCAAACAGCAATTTCTGCACATTTAGCCCCCAAAGGCGTTTATGCAGTAAAATCCCGACTGTCAGCTGGTTTAAACTGGCTTAGCTCCCTGAATTTTTAAGGAGCTAATCCAGTTTTCTTCCACTGAGGACTCGGCCCTGAGTTCCTCGTTCTGCCTATTTGAGTTACTCTGTTTTAGCAGAGGCTCTGTGCGCTGTTTTCCCCAGTGAAACCGTGCGAGCGATAGATGCCAGGAAACGTATCTCTCGCTCTATATCACGCAGAGCAGCAGGTCATTCAGGTCTACAAATTAATTTGCCTCTTAAAAAGGGAGGGAGGCTGGGGATGCTGCCTTTTCCGGAGCAGCGAGGCAGATTTCACTCGGGCTCCAGCGAGCGCAGCATTCCCAGATCCCGTCACCACATGCTGTGGAGTGTGGGAGCTCCGCAGGTGACTGACCCCAAAACACGCCTCGGAAATCCGCCCTGGAAGAGCGGCAGCTGATGGGAGCTGGGTCCCAGATGGGACAAGCGGAGGAAACGGTGCTCCGTGGGCTGCTCCCAAGAAAACTGCTCCGCCGTCGGTTCGAAGGGGCGCATGAATTAATTGTGCCATTTCCATGACATTCTGCTGCAGTGTGAACATATTAATAACTGCTCATCCCAGAAACAGCTTTTTCCTCCCACGTGAGGGGGGAAAAATATCCATCTGAATTTTTTAGATTATGTGACAGGCTTGCAAACTGTTGTTAACTTTATCATTTGGGATATGGATTAGACTGCAGCACATTAATTTATCAGGAAATAAGAGCTGCCTGTTCATCTCTTCTCCGTTATGACATCTGTAGCAAAAGCACAATGGGGGCCAGACAGACAATGAATAATAGACCAGAATATGAAGTTTGGAGGGGGAAAAATGGCAAGGTTTGCTCCAGAAATAATTGAACCCATTAGGCAAAAAATAAAAAAAGTCACTGGATCTTCAGACCAGATATTGTTCTTAATGAAATTGCAGATAATGAAACCTGCCAGTTAAAAAAGATATCAGTTAACATCTCCTAAAGTGGGCACAGAAAAGTCAAGTAAAAGTTGTAACTGAACACTATTTGCTGGAATCTGGAGGTCTCTGTACCTGCATGCCTTGCTCCCCAGAGACTTCTTTGGGCTCATCAAGGCTAAATCTGATGGAGTTGGACACCTGCCATTAACTGAGGGCCAAAACTCCCATGAAGGCGCCCCAAAAGGCTTTGTAACTGGTGGCACATCTTGACAGGGAGCTTTTGAGCCCCATAGAAGGGATCCATGCCGCCTCACCGGAGTAGAGCTGAGGTGAGTAGGGTGTCCTCTGCCACTTGCATTTCTCTGCATCCTGATGGAGCTGCCCGCAGGGTCATTTTTCTTCCACACTTAATGTCACATGTGAACAATTATGCAGCACAAAAAGTACAAGGCTTCGGTACTTAAGTGCAGTAGCCTCTTAATGCTGATGCACGAATCTATTTGCATTATCTGTTTAGAGTGTAGGGTCAGTGTCCATGAACTTCTAGACTGAAGTTGCCAAGTCATGACAGTATGGTAATGTTATCACCTCACAACACGTTACAAGACTGCATTTTATTTTAAAACTTAACACTGAGGACAAATCAGCTACAGGGCACAGCATCACTGCCTCTCCGGGTGCCACTGCTCAGCCTTATTTTCCAGCTCACCAGGGACCAAACACGCTGCCCCAAATCTCTCCTCGTCAAGGTATGTTTGGAGTGCCTGGATGTGGCAAAATTCAGCACATGCTGCTAAAAATGGTCCGCAAGCGTTTACTCTAAATAAATTCAGCTAATTCATACTGAAGGTATTCCCAGGCCCTACTTAATTCATGTTATGTAAACAATCCTATCAGTGACTTTTTTTCCTTTGTTCATATTAATTCACTGAATGCGTGCCTGTGTGTGAGGCTAAGATTTATATCAGGAACATTTACACAGTCTTCTTGCAATCTCTTTGATTCCCTTCTTTTTATTTGTCAGTCCCCCAAGCCAGACACAGAACAGTCCGGCAGGAGAGCAGAGGGATGGCTATACACTGGGTCGGGCCACTGCTCTGTCACGATCAGGGTCCCATCTTTGCCAGTGGCCAATGCAAAAAGTACAAGAAACAACATTAAGAACAATCCTGTGGTAATCTGCCCATAGGGGAAAGGGTTTTTTTCTTAATTTCTCTCAGTTAACTGTTCCCTAGTGCCATGAAGCATGAGATTTTGCATCCTTTGTATATTTTAATCTAGTCTAATGTAACTTTCGTTATCCATATGAATGTCTAGTCTATTTTGAGTCCTGCTAGTCTCTTGTGCTTCGTGATAGTTTGTGGCAGTGAGTTCCCAGGGTTAAGTGTTGTATAAAAAGCATTTCCTTATCAGTTTTAAACCTCCTTTTTTTTTCCCCATTTCAAGTGTCTTTATTGACTGACTCTCACTCGTGGATTGAGATGATTCAATGAGATCATCTTTTCTGATTTTTCATTATTTCTCATTATTCTCACAGATTCCCTCCTTTTATCTGCATGTTCTCCAAACAGAAATGATGAGCACCTTTCTCACAAGGCCTTTTCTCATATGGAGCCCTTTCCAGGCCTCTCACCGTGCACTTTTTTTTTTTTTCAGTCCAGTCATACCGCCTGGCCCAAAGAGCTTTGCCAAGTTCCCATTGCCTTGGTGTATCAGGTAGGGAAGAACTCTCCATAGGTGAAAGCCCACCTTGCTGAGCAGCTTAAATGCAATTCCTATGGTTGGACAATATCTATTAAAATTTATAATAATAATAATAATAAATAATAAACATTCATTTGGGATAAGCAAGACCGAACATGTTAGAATCAACAGTTTTACGAAGTACCAAAGTGGTCAAAACTATAAAGCTGTCAAATCTTGTCCATAAAGCCCACAGGACAGTTCGCCCAGATTGCTTGTGGCCCAGGAGCCTCCCTGGGCCATGGAATTGCAGACTTTTCGAAAGGCACAGGCCCAGGAAACAGATGCGAGTTTCCCGCACTCCGGTTCAGCTGAGAACACGCTCGGCAAAGCAGAAATAAATCATGGGGAACTTGCTGTCATCTCCCTACCTTCCCGCAAAACCCTCGGCTGCTGCTGCCTTGCTGGCTCGAGCTGGCGTAGCTTTTAGATGAAATCTGGGAGGTTGGCACCAGCAGCCCTGCCTAATTTTTAGCTAATACCTCGGTGGCTTCCGCGCTCGCATCTGGCCAGCGCCGTCACGCTGAGCGCGATGATAAGAGGCTGCAGCTCTTTCCCGAGCAGGAAGCCGGGGCACCGCGACTGACAGCCCAAACAGGGGCTCGTTCCAAGCACAACTGCACGTTGCAGCCAGCAAAGGGTCTGCGGCGCGGGACTTCTCCCAAGGCATAAAAAAAAAAGAGAGAGAGAGAAATGTGTTAACTGTGCTAACAGTGCCAAGTAATATGCTTCGTTAAAAATTTAATCACCTGCAAGTGCAAAACAAGTGCAAAGCAATCATGTTGTAATTAGCACAGCAATTAACACCTCCCTTTTCGATAGCACATGCATCCTAGGAAGTGCATGATTGCAAGTGTTTATGCTGCTGACAGACTAAGTTCCTATAGAGAGGAAAAAATTACTTAAATAGATTCTTTTTTCCCCTTGTCTCTTTGGCATTTGGGTTGTTATGTGTCCATGAAACCCCAGCACCAGCTGCCATACTGGTTTTGTGTGAGCGCTGCCCCATGCAGAGCGCACCTCACAAATACAACCCGATCAGGGGCCTCATGAAAGGCTCCTGCAAACCTCTATTGACCTGCTGCGAAGCGACCACATCACCAAACGCAACCCTCATATTAATAGTAGGAGATGGTTTTCTTGCAGGCTACTGCGTGGCAAGAAGCAAGCACCCCCCAGCACAGGCTCTGAGATGTAACAGCAAAGGGAACAGGGAAACCCAGGGTCATGAATTTAGACCAGGGCTGTAACCAAAATATGCCTCATTGCATGGTAACAAGGTCACTCTCCAGAGCGTCCCACTGCAAGCTCTCCCCAGAGGATGTGCTGACAAGGGCTTCGTTCAGTGGGATAAACTGGCAGCTCCAGGAGTGGTTGTGGAAAGCCACCTGGTTCCATGGAGCTCCTGTCCCCTTCCCAGAACACCACAAGGGCCACGCTCCTTCCCTGGGTCCCCTGCCCTCGCCATCCCAGGGGACCTGCTCTCTGTCAGTCCCGTCTGTCCTTCCTCCAGGACTGGCTGATGGTTCCCTATTGGAGACCACACGAGGAAGGATAACTGGCTCTTAGCTCGATCTTGTCTATGTTATATAGGCCAAAGTATTTGAGTGCAGCCCATTAAATGCCCTTATTTAGGGACTGTTCAACTTATTTAGGGGTTGTTCAATTTTAATAAAATATGCTCCTAATGGGACGCCGCATCCAAAATCCTGCCACAAAATCCAGGGCTCCTGTGATTGCTCCGTACATCCTAAGAGATGGCCTGTGAGCTCAGCATCTGAAAGCTGAGCTCCAATGATGAAAGCCATCTTTGCAAGTAGAAACCAGGAGGCCAGTCTTCATGTTTTTTCCCTCCCAGACTATGTTATTATTGAAAGGTATTTGCATTACGTGGTTCATAACGAGGATTCCTATTTGCAAAGCATTTTGAAGATGCTAGACATAAAAGCAAAGCTGTCATTAACAGGTGTGAGCCAAAGTAATGAACAAGCCTGCAATGATGACAACTTCTAAAAAAAATGTTACTCCCTATATAAATTTGCTGAATATTTGCAGAAATTCATATTTTCTGCACATTTCCCTTAATGTAGACAATATTGGAACACAAATTCAAGATAGAACCAGAAAGAAGGTGAAAAACAAGCTGAGTAAATGTAGCTTTCCTATCTTTTCTATCTTATCCCTATATATTCCCAGATATCTTGAGCCACTTCAAAACTGAGAGAGAATTTGTGTCTGAAATTATATCAGTTTAAAGATGATTTGAGTACAGCTTCTGACTGGGAGGCCAATTTTCACTCCTTTGGAGTGAAATTCCACATACTATAGAACTATGTTTAATTAGAGACCATTGGGTGTCCCATTGGGTGTCCCAGTTGTATTTTATTTGGGCTTCTGTCTGCACAAATAAAATGCCCTGGCCTTCTAGCACCATTTCCTGCCTCTGAAGAACACTTCCTTGAAGCAGAAGGTCTTTGAGCTAGCTCCATTCCCTTTCCTGACAGCAGCACATACTTACACTGTTTTGTGCTCCCTTCCACATTGCTAGCCTGCTGTTCAACCTAAATGTAAGCCTGCCCCATCCTACTGAACACAGATCAAGTGTCCACATTTTTTATGGCTTTCAATAGGCAGTGGAAGGCACTTACTTCTATCACAGAGCATATTTTGCTTTGCTTTTACAAGTATCCAGGATGATAGGGGCTTTAGAGACCTAATGTGCATCCCTTAGTACTGCCAGAGGCAGCGAGAAGCAGCTCCCAGGATCTCCATTAAAAATGCTGCCATCACCTTTGTGAGAGGTTTGGGGTGATTTCCCTGCCTCTGTTGGAGTTCATCTTCTCAAAGACACACTGCTAAATCATTCCTGCCAGAGATGACTTACCCCTGAGGCTCATAAAAGCGCTTCTGAAGCGCAGTCGTGTCGGTACTTGAAACATGCTGAAGCAAACCCCGTATGAGGCTGGGGAGCACTCCCAGGGAGGACACCCCTGAAACACCGACCCAAACGACAGCAGATTTCACATAATGTAAGTACAACAACACTGTGCTGCGCTATAAAAGCACACAGTATATTTCTGAATAAGATCTTGTATAATGAACAATCAATGATTAACTAATAGAATAGCTAAAAGACATATGAACCCTAAAAAAGTATCCATCGAATGTGGGACAAAAGTTTTGTGCAAGCTTCCTGTTAAAATGTTTTCAATACAGCAGGTAGTTTAAAGTATGGGCAGCCCCCATTTTCTTCAAACCACGTAGAGCTGGTCGTTACCACAAGTGAAAGGCTAGAAAAATCAGTGAGGATACAGAGGTGCCTTGTATGCATAGGAAACCACAAGTTTGTGTAATTAAGAGCTTGTGGTTCAAGATATAGGCAAAATACATCAAAACTCTCACCCCAGGTGTAAGGGTAACAGTTCATGTTCATGCAAGGCCATAATGGGGGCACATGGACACAGACAGAAACCACCACCAAAAAATGTCCTGGAAAGTGTACGGGGCTAGTTGCATGCAAGCAGTTGTCAGCAGATAGTTAAAATAACTGGTGAGAGCCACGTGCCTTTGGCTTTGAAAGGAGAGACTAGTGGACCAGTTAGCGGTGCAAACTAGGACCTGTGATTAGCTCAAGAAGAAAGATGACCAATCTATCCTGATGACCAGGTGGTCAATCACCAGTTTTGGAAATAACTCTTTGAAGGAGCCATCATTTTCAATCAAGTCTCTTTCAATAGACAGACAAGATTTTCGAAGAAATCCTCATAAATAGACATGGCCACTATGCCAAGCTGACCTAGCTATCATGGCCAGCTACGACTAGTGGGATCCAGCTGCTCTTGCCAGTAGTGTCTGCTTCCAGCGCACTTGCTCCCTGCACCAAGCCAAGGGAACCAATACATCTATAGCTCTCAGCATCACACTAGAGACATTCAAAGGGATAAATGTGGATGGTGAAAGATCACTGGTGTTATATAGTTCATTATATAGTAATATAGTTCATACAGTTAATAAGACATGCATCTTAGAAATAAGAGATGGGATGTGAAGGAAAGAAAAGGAAGATAGCAAAGCAACGAGGCATTTAGGAAAGTTAACAACCTGCACCAGTCATGTACCCAGCAAATTTTACCAACATAGTGAATACTAAAACTGCCAGTACCATCTAAATGTGTGTGGCTTGGCTCACTCTTAGTGAGAACTGCAGTTTAGGAGTATGAGACCCTGTTCCCTCACTACAACATAATAACCTACCCAACCTTGACAAGCACAGCTCTCCCACATCTCGGGAAAGATAACCCTTCTCACTGACATTTCTGAGTTTGGAGAGAAAGAAGGAGAAAAGCCCAATGCAAAAAAAAAAAAAAAAAAAACCCTCAATTCCCACTCATTTTGCATATCCAGATTCCCAGGCACCCATCCCTTTTTTTTTACTAAAGGGGGGAGAAGAAATATATTTAATAAAGATCTGGCAAGAGTATGATGAAATAATGAGTAGGATGAGACTATGTTACATAAATTGGCAATGCTCCAGCTTGTAAATGATTAAAACAAAAGAAAAAGGGAGTTTCCGTGAAGACTAACGTAAAAAGCATTTTATAATCAAAAGGCCTGAAACTCTGGGGGCTGATGGGAATGTCTAGCAAAACAAGCCTATTCCAAGGCTTCCAGATGATACGTGGAAACTTAATCAGCTCATCTCAGTCAACTTTAAATCAAAGAAAAGACTGATTGGAGGTTCAAAGGGAAAAGTGGTTTTGTGGCTCAAGTGTAAGAGTGAGATGCTTTCCCAATTCTGCCACAGATTTCCTTTGAGATCTTGGGCAAGTCACTTAATTGTATGATATTTAATTTCACAACTATTGGGTACAATCGTTTGGCACATATGTATATTCCAATTTGTCCCTGGAAGTGGACAATTATATTTATACCTGGCTGTTTAAATACATGTACCATTCAAAGAGCACTGCTGCTAACAAGCAGGCCTTGAAATCTCTTATATGTTTTTTTCCTTTGTAAAAGATGGAGAAGCCTCATATACCTTTATAACAGTGCTGTCATACTGAATTAGTGCATAATATTCCTAGAGATCTTTGAGCAGATAACAGTACGGGAATAAGAGAATTCTCTATAACTTACTGCTATGATATTAGGAGTAAATGCTCTCCTGTCAGATGGACACCAAAATAGAGTAAGTAGCTAAACTGGATACACTTTCTTTTCTCTGAAGAAAAGCATCTCTTAACTGTTCAACTGTAGCTGTTTTTTTTAACCAAAAGCCAAAATCCAGTAATACTAGGCCTGAGAATTTTATCTTCAGGAGAGACACAGGTCCAATTTTGGTTGGAATAAGAAATTTGTTACTCAAAAGCAAATGCTAATTGGCTCCAGCCTTTTAAACTAAATAAGCTAAGAGGCCTTGAAGAACTTACAGATCTTCAAGGGGAGTTCAATAACCATATGCAGCCAGAGCCCAACCTTAATGTCTTTTTATCTTCTCAATTTGCGTGTGTGTGTGTGTATGTATGTGCATGCGCACTTTTAAAAGCCTATTCTTCTGTACACTGAAAATTCAGATGAAAGTCAAGAAGAGGAAGGTTAGATCAGGGAAGCAGGACTCCTTTATACTGTTTCCAAGCTCTGCCCTGATGCATTGTGTAACCTTGGGCAAGTCATTTAACTTGTCTTGCTCATCCATCAGATAGAAAGATGATGCTTATCTATTGCATGAAAATGAGTTAATTGCTGTTTGCCAACTGCTTTCATCTCTGTGGATGAATCAGATTGACTCCATATATGTGAGTGTGTGTAATTTTGCATGTATATTTTTATTTGGAGTCTGCTTATGTCTTGGAGCATAACTTCTTCAGGTCAACACTGGTTATCTGCTTGGCAGAGAGCCCCTGTTGTACGTTTCTGATGTAATGCAAATCATACCAATGAGAAACATATAAGTGAAAGGTATTATTCTTATCATCATCATTAGTTGTTGTTGTTGTTGTTATTATTATTGTTATAGTTTCACACTTAGAAGCTGAGATAGGACCACTTAAAAAAATATGGCCTCAAGAAAGAAGTCTGCTGATGTTGGTAATAAGTCTCTAAAAATAAAAGGCTTGGAAGAGACATAAGCCTGGAACTATCTCTACAAGGATATCTTGACTTAGAATTTCCCGGGGCATCAAAAACCTTCTAAATTAATTCCTTTATAGGCACTCAGGAACTGACCTATGCAAACTCGTGGCCAGTGGGTGGCTCTCCTCAAAACAACAAATCTCCTCCCTCAGGGAGGAGTCACAGATCTCAGGTCATATTTATTTATGTATTTATTTATTTATATATTTAGAAGAAAATGCGATAAGAGGCTCAGGGAAATATAATATGGAGAATTCCCTGAACTATGACCACTCCCCTGGAAAAGAGGCTAAGGGCTGTGCAACCCTTAGGGAAAAAAAGTCATTTTCTTAACCATCAATGAAAGCAATATGGATCATGCCTTATCTATGAGAAGCGCGTGGAGTAGATGCCGCTGCTTAAGGGTGGAGAGATGCCTACAGAGGCCAAGAGGCCACCACCGCTTTGGGAAGCAGGGACAGAATGAGAAGCAATCAAGAGTAGTCTCTGCCGTGTTTGAGAGGTATGATCTTTAAAAATGTATAACTTAGCTATAAACTCCTGACGCTCTTCATGCAAGGCACGCCATCATCACAAAATTTCTACAACTAGAAAAAGAGGACAGGTTTTTAATTCTTATCTGACCCGTGTTCTTGCTACAGATGCTGCCAAGCAACCAAGAGGGCCATACCAGTTACCCTGCTTTGCTGTGCAGTTACAGCCACCATTGCCTCTTTAGAGCGACACCACAAAAAAAAAAAAAAAAAAAAATAATTTTGCAACTACATTTAGATCCTATAAAAAGATTTAGCTTGACAAAGCTCTCATTGGGCATACTTATTAGGTAAAAGGAGAAAAAAACAGGGAAAAGAAGAAAAACTCTGACGTTTTGTTCTGTGCTCCAAACAGTAGGCTGTCCTTTCTTTGGGGTTAGATCTCCCAGTTATACGTCTGTGAAAACAGTGTAATGAAGATATTTGACCCCAGAAGGGAGGATAAGAGGTTTGAAACAGCTACTCTTTCATGCTTGTGGACCACAACAGCATCCCCTACATCAAGGTGCTGATGTTTCCCATCTAGATCCTTTCCCTAGGCCCACGGTTCTGCTATCCCTCTTTCCCTGGGAAAAACACATACTTTTCCAAAAATGTTTTCTATCCAGCATCTCTTCTTCCTCCTTCCACAGGCAAAGGAAGATTTTATCAGTCTTTCCGTGCCTGGTTGAATATTGCCTGTAAGGACTTCTTTTTATTCTTCCCACACTTTAATCACTCCAAGTATGAAAAACTTAATAGACTGGTACCCATTGTATATTTATTGCATGAAATGGCAAATGCTGTTAAAGTGTTAACTGGTGGGATTTTTTGTTATAGATTGCAGTGCTTGTCATTATTTAAGTTAGATTGGTTAGCTCATTTTGTTGTTTCACTCTGCTTGCTTTACTTGCTATTTATTGGTTGAGTTATATAATGAGTATGATTAAATTAATAGATTTTAGAATGTAAATGAGTTTCCACTAGTGTTTATTAGATACATTTACGAATAGAGTTTAAATAAATACAGAGTCTAGAATCAGAATTATAGTGTATTCTCATCTTTACGGATGGCATGGATCTAGCTTGTTCTTTTTTATAGCTGCATGTCTGAAAATATGCTGTGTATTCCACATTGACTCTGAAAACTGCTAATGGCAGAGGTTGACACAAAGCAATTCTTTTTTTTTCTTCTTTTTTTTTCAATTTTAAGGGACCTAATTCTGCTCAGATACAGGCATTCAGCTTTCAGTGAACTGACCCTTTTTGACTAGCTAACAAGGACTTATAGTTGTAGAGATTCCAGAGAAGCACTCATAAAAGATGAGCCTCTTCTTGTCCAGCATGGGTTAGGAAGTCTAAGGCCCATCAGCAAAAGATATGTCTGCAAAAATATAGATTCATTCAAAAGCTGTCTTTTCCCATGCTTCCTGTACTTCCCAAGGCCCTTTATCTAGCAAGTATGCTTTGCCTCTGCTCCTTCTTTCAAAAAGGTTACTATTAACCAACTCTGTCACACAAGCATTTTAGCCTTTTTTTTATTAATTTTGGTAGTGGAAAGGCTAGTGGTATTTAAATGGGTGGCTACCACAGAACAAGGGCCCTTGCATGTTTCCCTGTCGTTGGCACGTAGTAAGACATTATTGGTGGTAACAAGATTTCAACTCACTGAAGCAGTTGAGGGTGATACTCCCCTGGCTGTTCACCAAGATGCGAAGAAGAAACAGCTTTCCCAAAGTGTTTTTGGTGTAGCTCTCAGTTATGGGCATGATGATCATTCCATCAAGATTTCTAGGAGCTGCATCCGTACAGGACATCCATGACGCAGATGAGGCACTTAGCGACCTGGTTTAGCAGGCATGGTGGTGATGGGTTTATGGTTGGACTTGATGATCTTGAAAGTCTTTTCCAACCATAATGATTCTATGATTCTATATCGATCTGGACCTTGACCTCCCCAGAACTGACTTTCCAGTTCAGATTGCAACCACAGATGTCAAACTGGAGGACACAAAACCATCCTTTGGGCTGCCCTGTTCGTGGGGAGCTAACTCACCACTCCAGATTCACCCCGGCCCTATCATGCTCGTCCTCAGAGCGGCCAGGTCTGCCTGGCTTGTTTTGCCTTGCAGAAGGCTCTGCTCCTTTAAAAATTATTTCCCGGGGAATGTTAGTGATGTAAACTTGTTTAAACCTGAGCACGCAGTTAAGTCAGCTTTGTAATTAATTGCCTCATCATTTCAGTCATACTTCAGGAATGCTGCACTGCTGGTTCACAATAAAATAATAAAAAGGGGCCAGATCCCCAACAGAGATCCCCCACAGCAAATGAAGGCACGCTGATCTATAGCAGGTCAGGTTCTGACCCAAAAAAGGACAAGGAAAGAGAGGCACAGCCTGGCCACCCATCGCCCAAGCACACGGAGGGAGGCAGAAAGGCAGCCCCGAGAGTGGATACAGCCCCAGAGCATGGCCCGTTGTGAGCTCTTGGCTGCGCGTCCGGGAAAGGAGTAGTTCCCCGAGGCACAGACCTCAGCAGACATAACCAGGGGCTGCTGTGTCATTACGTGACCGCTTTCCAGCGGGTCAGGTGCCACAGAGCCCTGCGGGGCTCACACTCATCCCTACCGGAGAGAGGAAGGCAGGCAAGCAAAGCACCCACTAGCAATGTAGAGGCAATGGAAATAGTGTGAAGCCGAAAAGCATGTCTTGGGATGCCAAATGCCTGTCTAGAAACTTTGGAAATAGTTGCAGAGGGATGACAGCAGTATCTCACCTATCTGTAGTAAGAATTAATGAAGGAGAAGCAGAGAGAACATATAAAACTCCAGTTACCATTATTTTCTTTTTACTTGCTTCCAAGGGTACGTGCTGGAGAGCATTTTTGGAAGGTAATGTCTCTTGTTGAGACTGATCTCTCTTGGAGGTGCAAAAAGAAGAAAATGGGAAGAAAAAGGAGATTTAGCCTGTCTAAGAAAGAAAAGTAAAGGCAGAAAAAGAAAATAAATAGTAAAGAGAGATGAGAAAACAAAGGAAAGAGTGAGTTGTGCCTGAAAGGAAAGAGTATGATGGAAAGAGGTATGAAAATGAGCAGAGACCTGAACAACTTCAACAGAGCAGAGACCTGAACAACATTTGTCCGCTTTTCATTTATTATATATCTTAGCGTTATGGGGAAAAAAAAGGGGGGTTGGAAGGGAGATAGCTATTTCAGATATGACCTGCTGTTAATACTTGTGGCTACTTTATAATTGCTAGCTATGGTCCAGTTAAATAACTAAGTAGAGGGACAGACCAGGATGCAAATGTCAAGCTGAACAATGTAGGCACCGTAAACCTCTGCATAGGTCTTGTGTAGAGAGACCCCAGGACATGTAACACAGCCTTTGCCCCCACTTCTGCCAGTGCCCAGTATAGCCCTGAGTTAGATGTCTCTGGTGAAGTGAAGATATTGCTGTATGGATTTCTGGGAAGACCTTCTGCCACATGGGGAAAATGAATTGCTTTTGCGAGTTCATCTGCATCGTTATCGACCAGTGCAGAAATGCTGGTTCACAGCTCTCCCATGCCAGCAAGCAGCAATTCTGGAGAGATCTGGGGGAATTCTAGCAGAAGGAGTTATAAAGAGCAATGCCTGTGATGAGATACACTCAAGCAAGCCCTTGTAATTTTTCTCACTGGGTTGCAGATGACCTAATAGGCTCTTTTCCCATCTCTAATTTCTATGAATCTGCAATCCTATTATTTATATTATATCTTGAGGGTTTCTTCAAGAGTAAATGATATAATTATACTCTGCACCATAACATTTCAGGATCTACTGTAATAGGACTAAATATGCAATTATGTGGTTAGCAAATGTAACAATACAAAACTCAAAATCTATATCCATGTACTGTAGCTTCATAAGAATCAGTTTCCTGTTATGTACAGAGCAGATGTAATGTAATTATTGCTAACTGAAAAGTATCACCAGACTTTCATATGATACCAACAAAAAATGCCCTTCCAGCTGATTCTTCATTCAAACACAGGAAAATGAGAGAATTCTTATAATTCTATCTTACCAGGGAAGTCTGGGCACATGTATTTGAACCTCTACACATCGAATCGATGCTTCCCAGGCTTATACGTACACAGAAACCACAAGGAATATACGTGCATTCACAAACTGATGGATTAGGTTCACCTCTGGTGATATTTCATCAGCTTCACTCAAATTACAGCAGAAGTGGATCCATTAGGCAACCTGTGTTGACTACTGATAGAAAGACTGGTAGAGATAAAATTGACTCCTGACATTTCTACAACACTGTGTGACGAAAGAAAAACAACATGAAAGGATGAAAGAAATCACAGATTTGCAGTCAAGTTAAATTTGTACTTAGGGACATGATTTCTACTCAGCAGTTTGCCACAAGTTTCATATATAATGAAAGAAAGTGGAAGAGGAGAAGAGTGATACTCTGGTGAGTGGCTTCTTCTACAAGGGCTGACTATGAACAGGGAAGGCCAGATGAGCCATGGGACCCCTTCTACAAGCCCTACCACCTGAGGAGCAACATCTTACACCCCAAAAGCAAGATCCAGCAGGACTAACACATCAGAACCTAAAGAAACATGAATGTTGTCTTCCTGGAGCCAATACTTCAAAGAATTGTTTTATTGCTAAGCAAACACCCTTCAGGTTTTCAGCTGCTACTGACACCAGGCCAAATACAACCCTCAGCAAATATATGCTTACGCCCCCACGTAAGTGCTAAAACTATCCTTAATATGGAGTTAGAACCTGATAAGCATTACACACTTCACATACATTATGCACTGCCCCGGCGAGTCATGCTGGCCGTACACTAGTCCATGTTTAAAGAGATGTCATAACACTTCGCTATCGGCATGAGAGGAGACAGTCACAGCAGAAGTGTCAGTCATTTCAGCTGCACCAAGAGGTTATTAAACCTGCACGACTCTTGTATTTCACAGGTAGACACAGAACAACACTTATTCAAACTTTGTCCCTAGCAGTTACATCCACTGCCGCCTCACTCACAATGTTTCATGTGATTCACTGAAGTGACAGGGCCACCAGACCTCTTCATCTCACATTCAGGTCACGGACATAGACGATTATTTACAACTTTGCCACCACAAAACGTGTTTGCTTAGAGAGTTGTTCAGAAACTGTCATTATTTGCAACTCTCTCCTAATTCTTTACACCTTTCTGGTGCTTTTCAAAGGAAGTGAAGTGGCAACTGTATAGTAATACTAGAAACACAGTAAAGGAGGTCACAAAGCATCAAGGTAAATGAGACAGCAACAACAGTGGCTTAATAAATAAGAGGATAAGTTTTAATATATGCTCATATTAAAAAATGCTCAGGAATCTCTCCTCTTGCTAAGAATATTTTCTTGCTTTTAAGAAGTAATGTAAATCAGCTGAAAAAGACCTCCATGTAGTGTATTCTCTAAGTTTGAAGACCACAGCAGAACACGACGTTTGTTGCATTTTGGTTTCCTCTACATTTATTTCCAAACTTACAGGAGAATAGACAACATATCATCCCTGCTACAGAGGAGCAGTTTGGTACCTGCATGGCTTAAAGAACAATCCTGGTCTTTCTTGCCTCCTCTTTGGTCACTTACATTTTCTACTTTATACAGCTGAACTATTAAGATAAAGGTCAACATGATATGTTGTAATAACATGTAGCTGTTCCACTTTGGGCTGAAATAGTTAGTCTTAACCCCCTCTCCCATGCCTCCAACTCTGTCATGTTATTGGCACAGGAATCATTACTTTTGTAGTCACAATTACATAAGAACTAAGTAAACTGCAGAAATTTGTAAACTGTTGCATTGCTAAATTAAATGCTGTTTTAACTAACAGTTAATAGTGTTTACTGCTGTGTAATAGTAATTTTCATTTTTTACTGTATCTAATGACTTTCTGATGACTCAAATTCTCTGTAGGGATACCAAATCATTACATTAAGGATGAGTGATTTTAGTATGCAATGACTGATCAGTACAATAATATGTAGACTCATGCTTCAGCTACCAAATTAAATCATTTACACCAGAGCGTTTGTCAACGAGAAGAGGAGTTCTGTTACACTGCTGCATTATAATGTAGAATCTGCTCAAAATAAAGCACACGCTGTATGAAATCTGTGCTACTTTATACACAGAACTGTTAAGGAGCAGGGGGTTATCACATCAGGACTCCATGCAATCACCCCATGGTCCCCAGCCATGAAGAATTGCTTTCACATAGAGTAGTTTGTTACAGTAGTTTGCATAGAGTAGTTCTTTTTCACATAGAAACATTTGAGAAGTGTTCTGTGGTTAAGGGGTTGAATGTTTCATTGGGGAGTAGCTTAGCACACTCTCGTTGTAAGCGACTAGATAAGCTCATTGCTTGCGTAGAACCCAGAAGAGATCTGAATACAACCTCTCTCCCCTTCTAACACAGTTTCCCAGTACAGATTTTGGTTTGGGCCAAATAATTATACATATGCCAAAATGATCAGAAGAACTGAGGAGAGATGCTTGACGTTTCATCAATTTGCTCAAGGCACCAAGAGGTCTAATTTGCAG
This sequence comes from Crypturellus undulatus, assembly GCA_013389825.1. Lineage (NCBI taxonomy): Eukaryota > Metazoa > Chordata > Aves > Tinamiformes > Tinamidae > Crypturellus > Crypturellus undulatus. The sequence continues at coordinate 17,938 of VWPW01019012.1, read as the reverse complement.
AAATGTGGAGTAATCGGAGTCTCCATGGACAGTATTTTGAATAGTTTCAGGAACTCTATTTTTGAGGGGAAAAAAATCATATCCCAAAATCTCAGTCTTGTCTCCCAGGGTCAGAGGCCATGCATCGTTTGACCCACTACACTCATGTAAATATATATGACGAATCAGAACCAAGTTCCCATCAAGATGTAATAATGACAGTCAGAAAATACCTATAAGGAAATAATACTTCCAGGGAATTTCCCCTGCTAACATTTTGATACCCACTTCGCCTGAAGCCTCCGGAGGACAGTGGGAAATGCTGCATTATGTTTGCTGAGTTCATCTCCATGATGTAGCAGTTTTTCTGTCAAAAAAGGGCTCTGAACCTCTCATAAAGGGAGGAAGTAGTGACAAAGGGAAAGGTTCCCTTTGTAAATATATTTAAATTCACATGAATATATCGCTTTTCAGGAACTTAATGACTCATTCAATATTTACCTCTGGGAAAGTCAGCGTCACAGAAACAGAGTATTTTGGTTTGTGAAGTCTTCACTGTAAAAATTGTTCTCTGTGCTATTGCATAAAGGTTTAGTTTTGCTGGCAATAGCTGAAAAAAATCAGGTTATCATGACTTGTTTACTGCTTGGCATGCGTCGCTGGAAGAGACTTAATGAATGAGGTTGCTAGGTTCTGCCCATGAGACAGCTACAACAAGATTGGTACATTGGATTTTTTTTGAGGGGTTTGTTTTATTCTCCTAAGTATCAGTTAAAAAAAAAAAGGGGAGGGGGGGAAGGGGAAGTGGTTTTGAGCCTTTTGTTTAAAATATAAGAGTGTTAAAATGGCCTAATAATCTGGAGGCTTGCCAGTTTGTAGGCAGACACTAAGTGAGTTTTAATTTTTGCACAGAAATCAAATATTAGCAAGGGGAACATGAACATATACAAAAAGACTGCTCATCTGGCCAACATCTGGTTTGATGGGGCCATTATTTCAACAAGTACTTACCAGCACTTTTTTGTTTTTGTTGCTTCCTCCCAGAGCAGCAACAAACTAGTAGTAGAGATTAAAATTTCCATATCATTCCCACACACAGAGTCAAGCTGTAGAGTGTGCCCAGAACTTGTAATACCAGAACTCCTAATAATTCCCCTTTCCTTTCTTAAAAAAAAAAAAAAAAACTATTAATCTAACTAGGTGGGAATGAAAACCGGGAAAGCCATTAAAATTGTTACTTTCCAGTACATTCTTGTATTACAAGTTATGATAGTGTTTATTACACGTGTTTAACGAAAGAGCTAGAATGCAAACCCAACAACACTTCTGCCAGGTGCAGACTGGGAGGCACTCGGCCATCGCAAGGCTCGGTGTCTCACATTTACCCAGTGCATACATACTGGAAGTTCAGGGCAACCTACTGCACATGATGGCACTACTGCCCTGAACCTGGGGCAGAGCTGGTCCTTTTTTGCCCCACCAGAAGAGATATTTGCTTCTTGGAGTTATTTATCCTGATGGGACGGTGCTGTTTGTGCAGATGTATGTGTGCTTGCCCTCTTTTTCAAGACGGTGCTTGCTGAGAGTGTGGCCCATTTTAGGTCAAGTTAGTCCTGTGGACAACCTGAGTCTGTGACAGCTACGTGCTCCGCTGGATGATCTGTGTCTATACCCAGGTCTTCTAGTATTGCAACGCTTTCCACGGTTTCAAACAACAGTCATGCTTTCCAATATAGTCAGCTACAGAAAAGCAACCAACCATCTCTTCAAAAAGTAAAAAGGTAAGTGCCAAGAATTCAGAAGTACGCATGGATCTGGGTCATAAACTAGAAACTACAGGAAAGACAGAGACACAGGGATGGGGTGCATTTGTATATAAAAGTGCAAACAAGTGCTGCACGCCATCACTGCCCTGATTACACTGTCTTTAGTGGTGGTGCTATTTCTTCCACCTGTAGCATACCGTGTCTTTATGACGCTTTTCCTCTCTGCTGTGGCTGAGACTATTTCTGGGCTAGCCCTAGTGCAACCCACTACACAGTGAGAGCCTTTGCTTGCACGCTTACTGAAACAGGGAAGAATCTTATGGCTCGGCAGCTCCAAAAGTTATTGCACAGTAATTCGGGATGTCCATTTGCTACAGTCAAGCCATTCCACACCATTTACAGACACAGGTGGTGATGTTGACTAACATGCTTTGATGTGACAGCTCCGAACTCTCACTTAGAATCTGAACTAAAAATCTAACTTTCTGCCTGAGTTTCACCCCACCCAAGAGGACAGCGAGCACTGGTTCACACCTGAGCCCTGCCCCTGCCACGAGGGTGCATGCGCAGAGCCGCTTACTGTTACTGCTCAGTCCGACCTCCAGAGCAGCTGCAAAAGTAGCGTGGATACCTCTGCAGGCCTCATTGCAGAGAGCACTGCGTGATGCAAAACACGTCACACTTACTGCGCAAGGTGAAGTCCTTCCCACGCAGCACAGGAGTTTCACACAAGAGTTTTGCCTTTGACTCTGAATTTTTCTTTCTGGGCTGCAGACATTCAACAGTGTTCGGAAGAAGGATTGCCATCTGCTAAGACAGAGAAATGTGGAGACTGGGGACAAAACGTGACCATATCACTTTCTTTTTGTTGGTTTTGGTCTGTAAATATCTTCCCTTCTGAAGGTGCTGCTGCTCCTCTACCTGGTGTTTTGGGGAGACCCGGCAGATTCGTGTTTGCATGGAGACACTTGCGCAGGGCTGAACACGTGAAGTAGCTGATATGCTGCCAAAGAGCAGGGGAAAACAAGTGGTGTGCTCCTGCAGGATAGCAATGCTCAGGGGGAGTTCAACTTTCGCCTTTTATTTCCTGGTGCAAACAAATTGCTCACACAAGAGGCCCATGATACACCCAGGAATCGTCTTTTCTTCAACGTCTTCACAAAACTTGCTGCCCTCTCATGTCTCTATGTGCTTTTAATGGGCCTGCCACTCTNCTGCATTATGTTTGCTGAGTTCATCTCCATGATGTAGCAGTTTTTCTGTCAAAAAAGGGCTCTGAACCTCTCATAAAGGGAGGAAGTAGTGACAAAGGGAAAGGTTCCCTTTGTAAATATATTTAAATTCACATGAATATATCGCTTTTCAGGAACTTAATGACTCATTCAATATTTACCTCTGGGAAAGTCAGCGTCACAGAAACAGAGTATTTTGGTTTGTGAAGTCTTCACTGTAAAAATTGTTCTCTGTGCTATTGCATAAAGGTTTAGTTTTGCTGGCAATAGCTGAAAAAAATCAGGTTATCATGACTTGTTTACTGCTTGGCATGCGTCGCTGGAAGAGACTTAATGAATGAGGTTGCTAGGTTCTGCCCATGAGACAGCTACAACAAGATTGGTACATTGGATTTTTTTTGAGGGGTTTGTTTTATTCTCCTAAGTATCAGTTAAAAAAAAAAAGGGGAGGGGGGGAAGGGGAAGTGGTTTTGAGCCTTTTGTTTAAAATATAAGAGTGTTAAAATGGCCTAATAATCTGGAGGCTTGCCAGTTTGTAGGCAGACACTAAGTGAGTTTTAATTTTTGCACAGAAATCAAATATTAGCAAGGGGAACATGAACATATACAAAAAGACTGCTCATCTGGCCAACATCTGGTTTGATGGGGCCATTATTTCAACAAGTACTTACCAGCACTTTTTTGTTTTTGTTGCTTCCTCCCAGAGCAGCAACAAACTAGTAGTAGAGATTAAAATTTCCATATCATTCCCACACACAGAGTCAAGCTGTAGAGTGTGCCCAGAACTTGTAATACCAGAACTCCTAATAATTCCCCTTTCCTTTCTTAAAAAAAAAAAAAAAAACTATTAATCTAACTAGGTGGGAATGAAAACCGGGAAAGCCATTAAAATTGTTACTTTCCAGTACATTCTTGTATTACAAGTTATGATAGTGTTTATTACACGTGTTTAACGAAAGAGCTAGAATGCAAACCCAACAACACTTCTGCCAGGTGCAGACTGGGAGGCACTCGGCCATCGCAAGGCTCGGTGTCTCACATTTACCCAGTGCATACATACTGGAAGTTCAGGGCAACCTACTGCACATGATGGCACTACTGCCCTGAACCTGGGGCAGAGCTGGTCCTTTTTTGCCCCACCAGAAGAGATATTTGCTTCTTGGAGTTATTTATCCTGATGGGACGGTGCTGTTTGTGCAGATGTATGTGTGCTTGCCCTCTTTTTCAAGACGGTGCTTGCTGAGAGTGTGGCCCATTTTAGGTCAAGTTAGTCCTGTGGACAACCTGAGTCTGTGACAGCTACGTGCTCCGCTGGATGATCTGTGTCTATACCCAGGTCTTCTGGTATTGCAACGCTTTCCACGGTTTCAAACAACAGTCATGCTTTCCAATATAGTCAGCTACAGAAAAGCAACCAACCATCTCTTCAAAAAGTAAAAAGGTAAGTGCCAAGAATTCAGAAGTACGCATGGATCTGGGTCATAAACTAGAAACTACAGGAAAGATAGAGACACAGGGATGGGGTGCATTTGTATATAAAAGTGCAAACAAGTGCTGCACGCCATCACTGCCCTGATTACATTGTCTTTAGTGGTGGTGCTATTTCTTCCACCTGTAGCATACCATGTCTTTATGACGCTTTTCCTCTCTGGTGTGGCTGAGACTATTTCTGGGCTAGCCCTAGTGCAACCCACTACACAGTGAGAGCCTTTGCTTGCACGCTTACTGAAACAGGGAAGAATCTTATGGCTCGGCAGCTCCAAAAGTTATTGCACAGTAATTCGGGATGTCCATTTGCTACAGTCAAGCCATTCCACACCATTTACAGACACAGGTGGTGATGTTGACTAACATGCTTTGATGTGACAGCTCCGAACTCTCACTTAGAATCTGAACTAAAAATCTAACTTTCTGCCTGAGTTTCACCCCACCCAAGAGGACAGCGAGCACTGGTTCACACCTGAGCCCTGCCCCTGCCACGAGGGTGCATGCGCAGAGCCGCTTACTGTTACTGCTCAGTCCGACCTCCAGAGCAGCTGCGAAAGTAGCGTGGATACCTCTGCAGGCCTCATTGCAGAGAGCACTGCGTGATGCAAAACACGTCACACTTACTGCGCAAGGTGAAGTCCTTCCCACGCAGCACAGGAGTTTCACACAAGAGTTTTGCCTTTGACTCTGAATTTTTCTTTCTGGGCTGCAGACATTCAACAGTGTTCGGAAGAAGGATTGCCATCTGCTAAGACAGAAAAATGTGGAGACTGGGGACAAAACGTGACCATATCACTTTCTTTTTGTTGGTTTTGGTCTGTAAATATCTTCCCTTCTGAAGATACTGCTGCTCCTCTACCTGGTGTTTTGGGGAGACCCGGCAGATTCATGTTTGCGTGGAGACACTTGCACAGGGCTGAACATGTGAAGTAGCTGATATGCTGCCAAAGAGCAGGGGAAAACAAGTGGTGTGCTCCTGCAGGATGGCAATGCTTAGGGGGAGTTCAACTTTCACCTTTTCTTTCCTGGTGCAAATAAATTGCTCACACAAAAGGCCCATGATACACCCGGGAATCATCTTTTCTTCAATGTCTTCACAAAACCTGCTGCCCTCTCATGTCTCTATGTGCTTTTCATGGGCCTGCCACTCTGTTCAGAGCAAGTTTGGCAGCCCTATCATCAGNATGGGCCTGCCACTCTGTTCAGAGCAAGCCTGTCAGCAACCAGCTCTGCTCTCTGTGCATTTGAGGCCGTAATTGGCCGTAGTTGGTTATTTCATATCTCTANGAAAACAAGTGGTGTGCTCCTGCAGGATGGCAATGCTTAGGGGGAGTTCAACTTTCACCTTTTCTTTCCTGGTGCAAATAAATTGCTCACACAAAAGGCCCATGATACACCCGGGAATCATCTTTTCTTCAATGTCTTCACAAAACCTGCTGCCCTCTCATGTCTCTATGTGCTTTTCATGGGCCTGCCACTCTGTTCAGAGCAAGTTTGGCAGCCCTATCATCAGCCAGCTCTGCTCTCTGCGCATTTGAGGCCGTAACTGGCCATAGTTGGTTATTTCGTATCTCTGGTTGACATAACTCCTGGTCCAAAACCTGTTTTCGTCATTTTGCTGCTTTCCCAAGGTGCCACAAACAGGCAACGTGGCACAACATGAGTTAAGTCGTACAGCTCCAGGAACACAAGGGTNAACCTGCTGCCCTCTCATGTCTCTATGTGCTTTTCATGGGCCTGCCACTCTGTTCAGAGCAAGTTTGGCAGCCCTATCATCAGCCAGCTCTGCTCTCTGCGCATTTGAGGCCGTAACTGGCCATAGTTGGTTATTTCGTATCTCTGGTTGACATAACTCCTGGTCCAAAACCTGTTTTCGTCACTTTGCTGCTTTCCCAAGGTGCCACAAACAGGCAACGTGGCACGATGTGAGTGTACAGCTCCAGAAACACAAGGGCATGACCAGATCCACTGCTCCATCACTTCATAGAGAGCTTCACTCTGCTGAAGTGAACCCAGCCGTGAGTCGGTGCGGGGCTGTGTGCTAGGCTCAAAGCACAGCCAGGAGATGATACAAGAGAAGAACATTAATTTCTATTACTGAAGAACCACATATTTTATACAGCTGCGTTTATGGTCTGTGAATGAGTAAAAGTAAGGTAGAAATACATGCACAGAGGGGAACAGAATTGGGGTTTCTATGGAAACTCAGAGTGTTCTGACTTGTATAGTTAAAATCAACCATTTCCCTTGTTAATGGAGCTGTGGGGAGAAAGACATTTTTTCTTGCGTTGTTCCATGCAAACACTTTCAGTTAGCATTTTCTTTTCATCTCTCTTGCATGTTCATGCACCTGCATCTTTTCTTAAGTGCATATATTTCACATACAATGTGTGCTGTGTAGCTTTCCTGATTTCCAGTAATAGTAACCAGAGTTACTCTTTTAAATCTCCCATTCATCCTTGAGACACAAAGACTCAGAGAGTGTGAAAGCACCACATTTAACTTTTTATTTTCTGAGGACTATTATGTATACAGAATGCTAACATCCAAATGAAGTGTCAGACATAGTCCTAAGATGCTGCTGTTGCTAGATATCGTGCATCCTATGCTTATCTTTTTCTCCTATGCAGTAGTGAGATGTTCCTAAGAAAATACAACTGCATTTCCTAGAGCAACATCTCTTATTAGGAAAAGGGTGGCAGCATCAGCACTTAAAAGCTTTTCACACTAAAACACCCAATGAGTGCCTGTAGCTTACAACCATTGGCTCTGTTTGTGCCATACATCATGTGTTAAGTAGAAGTGGGACTGATGAGAGCTTGGATAGAGGACCTCCGAGGAAAGCCTAAATGCTGCAGAATGCAGTATTAGTGGCTCACTATGCAGCACACTTCCCTGTGACTCAATATAGAACAAGTATTCCAGCTGTGATCTGTTGGTTGGAGGAGCTACTTTTTTGGGGAAACATGAAATTACAATCATCTCAAACATTTTTTGAGGAGAAATTCTAATATATTGCTTCCAGTTGTGTTCATTTTGGCCTCAGTTACATTTCCATATTTATCTTACAGAATGAGTGCACACAAAGCCCATTGCTAACTCCAAAGCAGGGGCAAATAAGACATGAACTTGGAAATGCTGTTGTTTCCATCAACAAATGACCTAGAGATAAAAATATAAAAATTCAAAAATGGGAGAATTTTGGCACATTGGGACTGGGAAGGAGAAGCTTCTTTCTGATAAAACTAGAGACGTGTTTCCATTATTATAATGAGGTGGCATGATAGCCTTATTTCAGCCCCAAATGGGTTATTTCAGCAGTGGGCATAAAGTGAGCCTTCATCATACCATCTGCCAAGTACCTTTGGGATCTGGCGGCATGGAAAGATCATTAAAAATGCAAGAAGTTGCTGTTTACATTAATAAAAACACATATTCAAAAATTAGATTGAAAAAACAACAACATTGTAAACATGCCTTTAAAACGAAAGCCATTTCCTCTCGTAGTAAATTGCAAGGTTTATTTTCATCTGCTAGGATGAGACTATAGCAAATGTGGCTTCTGCATCCTCGCTGTGCCACTCTGTAATGCAATTTGCGCTCACAGAAATAAAGTGTGCATTCTACACTGATCTGCCTCTGCTCTTTTTTCCACGAACAGAATTAAATATAAATCTCTCTTGTAACTGTATTTCAACCTCTAGACCATTTCTTCCAGCATTCTTATAATGAGGGTTCAGTAAAATTAAAGCATACAATAAGAGTATATTATTCCTTTTTTAAAGGCCGACCTGCAGTTCTGGTTTACAAACCAAATGACTGTAGTCAGGCATATTAGTGCTTTAACCTTTTTATTACATTACATACATGAAAACAATTAAGGCTGGGATTCTTTCCAATGTATTATCATTTTCTGTTCCCTCTGGCCTTTTTCCATCCATTTCAAAGAATGTACATAACATCAACCGAACATTCTCTCATGTTTTATTTTTTTGTTTCTTTTCTTCTTAACAACTGTCATGCTTTCAAGATCGGCCAACTACAGAGTATCATGCAACAGCACCAGCTGACAGCAGCAGCAGCAAAACAACAACAACAACAAAAAGTTTGGAGGTTTAAAACTCCTCATAAAATTAAATCCGAGATTTAAATTCTCCCTCATATTTTATTGTCTTTTCTTTTCTTTTTCCTGTGGTAAATGGTAATTAGAGTCAATAATCTTTTGCTGAGAGAGCACCTTGTCCTCACAGTGTTTATATCATCATCATCAAAGATCTGCCTTAAGGCCCTAGCGTGTTAATAATTTAAGGTGTGCACAGCCTAGTTATAGCAGGAAGCCTAGTTATTGAGTTTGTAAACCAGCTGATGATTTATGGGAACACCTTGCATGAGTCATGCTCATTAAATAAAATACTTCAGTTTAATAAGGAACATGGGGTAAACAGTTCTTCCCGTTACAGGGTGAGTGTGCAATTGGAAATTGCTGAGTTTTGTCACCAGCTTAGGCACTGCTATTTTGTCTCAATCCTAACACGGGGGCAATGTGCGTGTGTGAGAGTGTGCGCGCGCATGCATGTGCACACATTTTTTGCCTTGAAATACAGAAAGTCTTTCACTGATGCTATCTTTTTTTTTTCTCTCAACCCTTCTGTCTTGAACTCTTTCCCTCTCTCTTTCCATACAGCTGTTTTATAAGTTAAACCCTCTGATAATGAAAATGTTAAATCTCTCTTTAAAAGGCTACTAATTAAGAAAACAGAAATGTTCACGGAAATAAAATTACAAGGGGAAAAAAATCAATATATGGTTGTTAAATGTAGCTTGCATTTTAGAGCCATAACCATATTTTACTTTTAAGCACAGGAGTTAACTCTGATTCATTAGAAATTCCTTGGGATATTGAGGCAGTAAAAGCCCTACATATTGGCTTCTTTTACCAGAAGTAAGCATGCACTGCCTACTGCTTTAAAAGCCTACTGTATCACAAAGAAATTTAAATGGGATAAGGAAAAGTGTCAGCATCTACCCTGTGGTAAACAGGCGGACAGTGATATCATTTACTTCTTCTGTCTGTGTTTTAAGAGGGTTATTTTTTCAGAAACAGAGGCCCCATTCCTTAGAGGAACAAAAATTCCTCCACTTCCTCTGAAGCAGATGGCACTTTCCTACCAGGAATGGAAGGAGTCAATATCTCCAGGGAACACAGGATTAACGGAGGTGGGTTCGCTAGCTTGGAGTCCACCCCTTTGGCAAAATTATCCTCAGGGGATAATTTTGGGGGTAAGGGAGAAGCTAAAATGTCTTTACAGACTAAAGGGAGAAATAAACTGAGGAATAATATAGAAACTGTATTTTTACTTTTCTTGGTTGATTTTGGTGTTATCATCCAAAACCAAAGGCAACAGTGTTTACTTAAGTCTGTAAAGAAACAATAGAAATTATTGTTTTCAAAAAGCAAGGATTTTTTTTCCCCACTGTTACCCCTCCAATATTAATTTTCATGTTCTTTATGGTTTCTTTTAAGTGTACTTTTCTATATGCTTTTCACATGGCTGACATGACTGTGGCTGTAGGCTTAATTTTCTGTCTAGTAACTAAACATTTTGGAACACAGACAAACTGTCAAACACTATTAACAAATTTGTTAAAGAACATTGGGCCAAATCCACTTGTGGTATAACTTTTGGATTTAACAGCACTACGTAAGTAAGTAATCTGACTGCCAATTTGTAAACAATTGTTCAAGTCCTCCATATTTTCCAGGGAAAATAAAGCCTAACATAACAGAGTACACACTCCACTCAGGCCATCTCCTTGAGGTATTTAAATGCTTTCCATTGCTGCAATATTTACATTTTGCAATCTTTTGTTGGCTCTCATGACACTCGTGCCAGATTAGGTGAATAGCATGATCTCATTTTGCAAAACGAGGACACGGCATGGAGATGCTGCTGGCTGGACCCACAGATGAAATCAGGCACCACAGTGTTGAGGAGATTCAGGACTTTCCAGTGATTGACCCTTTGCAACCCGCCCCGCAAGTCATGTCACAAAAAGCAGATGAGTCCCCCCGCCCCACACGACAACACTCTAAAGTCTACTTAAAAGCAGAAAACTTGAGAAAGGTTCAAAAGTCCCCTCGATCACGGCACTGTCACGTTCAGCCAAAGCGTAGAAACTAGCTGGATTATGGGACTAGATGATGACAGGCGCAGCTGCCTGGACAGGGCAGCGACTACAAGAGGGTAGAGGAGGCAAAGGCTCGCTCCAGATTTGCCCCATTTCCCATACTCTTTCCCTAAACAGGCACTACTGGTTGTCCTTGACAGTAGCACGCTGAGCTGGGGGGACTTGAAGGATTCGAGGTATTCCTACCCATGTACACACCAGAGGGGTACCCAAAAGCCAGTGCCTTGGCACATTTAATGAAGGCTTTGCTGCAGGAGGGTCGCTCCCCCTGGCTGCACAGCCGCAGAGGCCTGATGTGGGGGCTCTCCAGCCCCACGAGTGTGCAGCCCCATGAGCGAGTTCAGTGGCTGCTCTGAGCCCTGGAACACCGACGTGCGCTGGGGTGTCTGACACGCAGCAGCCTGGCTCCTCAGCGTAGCCTTGGGTGCTTGTTTCCATAGTAGGTGGCAGCTCGGCGAGGTCTTTGAGAACATAAATTTTGTGCATAGCAGGAGTTAGGCATGTTCTGCCCTCAAAAAAATGTCAAAGTGACTCTCTTAGAGGCACAGAAGGTGACTGGACAAGCAGAGAGAAGAATGATCTTCTCCAAGACCTATAAGAAGTGCCTTAATTCGTAAGTTTGTCTTCTTCAAGGAAGAAATTTTTACAATCTGTCAACCATGACACTCCTAGCTCCTAGAAAAGTTACTGTGGGAAGAAAAGATAATGTACTACGGATAGAATATCCCTTTTCCAAAACTTCAAGATATTTTAAGACTGCTTTGGAAGCTTCCACACACACTCCTTAAACTTCCTACAACATCGGCTTTTTCATAGGTGGACAGAAAGGGGGATGAATATTTCAGAATTTCCTTATATCTTTACACTGTTCTTGGTGGATACAAGAGCTGCACCCAGATTGCTACCAGGGACAGTGTTCAGTTGCCACTTGCTCTGGCAAAGTAAGGTCTTAAAGCTAAATCTGGGTGCTGTAGAAACTACCACCAAATTCAGAAAAGTCACTGGAACATGATGTCTCAGGTCTTGCAGGTTTCAGATGAGCTGATAAGATTTTGGACAATTATTTGATTTAAGGTAGAAAATGATGGCAGTATAAAAGAAGGGGAACGAATATAAGTATCGAACTCACAGCGTAATAATAAGGAAAGATAAATTAGGCCATATATGTATGAAGCACATATTTGGTGGAAAAGACTTTTGACAGGATCTCAGTAAACAGATTATATAATGGAAAGATGCCAAAACAAGGCAATGTCCTATAGATCTGCAGATATGTTAACATACCTAAGCAAATCCATCCCCTAATTGCCTTCAGTTAAGTGCCCTATTAAGAGCATATCTTTGAGACAGTTCAGAATGCCACTAGGATGCCTGGCAAGAGAAAAGCTTCTGGGAGTTAAGGGAAAGAGTCACGGAAATATCCCTAATGAAACATCTTGGGGGTAGCGAAGAGCCTCGTACAAATTCACCTGTTTTTTGAGGCTATTTTACTCAGGAACAGCCTAACAGAAAATGGATCTACACTCCAAATAAAAAAAGAAATCTGCTGATTAATCTTTTTGATTCATGAGTATGAGCAGAAATAAGCCATGGTAAAATATGAGTAAATCCATTAAATACTGGAAATCATACTAGGGACATCATTATATCAAATTCTGCCCAAACTACACAAATTATCAAGAAATGGCAAAATGAGCTCATGTTAAACACTGAGGGAGCAAGTAATTTCAGTAAGTTCAAAAGACCCATGTGAAACCATGTGTTTCTTCATGCCCTGTTTGAAGCAAAGTCAGTTTTCATCCATGCTGGAACAAACACAGAACTTGGTCCAAGTTGACTGAGTTTTGAAAGCGTGGTTCTAGATGTGCAATCAGCTGACGAGCTCTAGGTACCTCCAAATAAAAAATAGTTCCTTGGTGAACTAATGATAAAGGCACAGAATATCGCGTCATACTAAAACAGTCAGAAATCTTGGTCATAACCTGTAGCATTCAGCTGGGAGGCATAAAAAGAGAACTAAAGATGTTCCTGTTTGTAGATAGTAGTTCATTGACCAGAGATGAGATAACCAAGTGATTCTGTAAGAAATAGAGAAGTATCAGTAAATAAAAGAGTAGGTGAGAGCAACATGATATTTCTGGAAACTTTAGTACATGATTGGCAGGTACATATTTGAGTTACACCAGAAAGCTTGCCAAGGCATCTGCCTCTCATTTACTTTCTTCTTTTGGCTTTGGTTCAGTTTGGGGTATGCTTAAAAGGTGTTGCACAGGCTATCACCAGCCAATTAATTAATAAATTATAAATACTTGTTTGATTCATGTCTTTTTCCAGTTAAATTAGGAAAAAGAATTAAAAAGAAAACATAGATTATAAGTGGTTCGTCTGACCAATTTTCTTAAATATATCCATCAGGAATAACATTTCAAGCCTCAGCTGCACAGTCAAACAAACTGGCAGATGGCAAATGATAAAGAACAAAAAAAAGTCTTTGTAGATTAAAGAGATCAATATTTGTCAGTGCCAGAATTTCACAACATACTTCACTGCTTTAACAAGCTCACCATTTGGGGGCAAGTAGGGAGAAAGTAAACCAACACCTTGCCAACTTCTAGAGCAAATACACCGAATCCTGAAGCACAGTTACAGAGGCAGGTTATGCCAGAGCAAGAGAAACGTTCAGGGATGGTGAATAACTACCAGTTGAATGGAAGATTCCAGCAGGTAAGAAATTGGGAACCTACATAGTTACAACTATTTTGGCTTTACCAAAGTCAAAGATCAGAAGCAGACATTAGAGTGAGGTCTTCAGGAAGACCTGGAGCTATGGGTTGGACCTTGAGGACCATCGAAAGCATCTGTCATTGCTCCTGTGCTAATGGAAGTGACACATGCCCACCCTGCCCCTGATAACAACAGCAAAAGTGAAGGGCAAGGCAAGTGCTGGGTGCTACTGAACAGATGCTGAAGACAAGAATTTGGACACCCAGTAAGAAAGTCAATGAGATGCTCAGAAAGTGGCTACTTTGATTCCAAACCACCTCGCAGCATCAAGAGGTTTCTGGTCTTCTCTCCCTCCCTTGCTCTCCTCCCTTAAACACTGTATTTACATTTGTTTCAGGTGCTTGTTCAGCAGAGAGCGGGTGGAGGTTGTTGCTATTTTGTTATATTTGCATTCATTTTTTCCCCGTCTATCCAAGGAGAGGTTTAAGGGCAGTCACTGCAGTGAACTGATACTGACCCCTGCCTTGTGGCAAGAATACGATCTCACCCACCCTTGCTTAGTGCGGGAGTTCAAGGCACAGATTGAGCAGAGCCACATCTCTGTCGAAGGCATAAAACGTGGCACTCTCCAAGTGCTGGCTGAAAGGCAGCAGTTCAGGCGCTAGAAGATGCAGTGCAATGACTCAAAGCCTGAAAAAGAGCTTGCTCCATTCCCAGATGAAAGGGATAGCAACAAAGACCAGCTATTGCTAATGAGAGAATATAGCCCTGAGCCATCCTTATTTTAAAGGACATCCTTATACCACGACACATGAAAAGCAAAACGCAAGTTGGAGGGGAGGGGGTTGTTTGTTTCTTAAAAAAAAGGGGCCCGATCAGGCAACATTGTTCCAGTCAATCCAATCCGTCCAACTCTTCAGCAAGCATCATCCAGACAGTGATGGGGGACAGCGTTGTTCCCGTTAGCCACATCACGGACATGAGAGGCACCGAGTGATGGGAGGCCCGCACGGCTAAGCCTATGAAAATGCCAAGGGTTCTGTAAATCACTTTGAACTGCCTGGACCTTTCTAAAGGCTGGAGTTGTTAGGGAACAAAGAGCAGCCAGGGATGGGTCTGGCCTGGAGAGCAGCCCCATCACTGTGGGGTGGGGATACCCAAAGCCGCGGGACCACGATGGAAACCTTGCATGGCAGGGCAGCGTTCGCGTAGGCGTCTACTGGGAAACACAGAATGAGCAGTGTGGAGGCGGGCGTTGATACAGTCAGAATACAGTGCACGAAGAGCAACAAAAATAGAGTGTCTCGCGCTTCCTAGCAGCCTCCTAGACGTGGCGGGAGCGGGGCATATGGCAGCTGGAGCCCTTGCTGACCTGCCCCAGCACCTACTGGCACCCGGGCTGCCCAGGTGAAAACCAGCAGTGAGTACTCGCGCCGAGGTCAGCCTCCTGGCTGCCCTGCAGATGTGCTCTGCCTCCACGCCGGGGGAAGCCACTGAGCAGGAAAATTATTGGACATGGGAACAATAATGAGAAAATCAATTGCTAAGTCAGATATCATCGACTGCAATGAAAATTTTGTGCATGGAGGATTTGCAGGATAAAGACCCAAGTTTCTTTCAGGATAGATGAGTTGGTAGAGATGAGAGGAAAGATAATGTGGCTAATCCTGCTGCTGTCCTTGTCCCTTACACTTCCAGATGGAAGACAAAAGGAATATGGCCTGATAGCTTCCCAAGGTGACTCTTCAGCAAAAGTCTTCATCAACTATTCTAAAAACTCGCAAAGATGTGAATGATTAAGACCTTGTGAGACTATGACATCGTGTTAATAGCCTAGGTCATTGCAGAAGTTCCTAGGGATTAAAACTGGAGCTAACATAGGAGCAAAAATATGGCTCAGCAACCTCTCTGGAAACCCAGGCATGTAGATGGGACACTTCGTTGTGTAAGATCTACAGTTTTCCATCAATCATTTGCAGACATTTGCAGTGATACTCAAAGCCTTCATTCATTCAGCCATTAAAAAAAACGTCTTTTAAAAAAGCACTCTTCCCCAAATTGCACACAACCTGGGAACAGCTAATACCACCATGAGCCACTCATTCTGTTTTGCATGTTATCTTCATCTCTTGTCAACAGCACCTACGGATCGTTAGTAATCTTGGAGAAATGTTTGTTACCGTCTTGTCTCTCACACATGCCCAATCGCAGGTTTGCTCTTTTGCCTCAAAGGCACTAAAAGTGCAGCACACTGCAGAAGGGCCCTACCTTCGTGTTAGGGCAGTGTTTTGTTTTGTTTTGTTTTTAGAGGTTTGTAGCGCTAATTAAAAACAGATTGTGCGTACACCGCTACCACTAAGTGTTTCTCGACTTGGAAGAACAGTCTTTAAAAGCCTATCTATACGTACAGATGTACACGGGCGTGCTTGACAGGCAAACGCGCACCAAACATAATGCAAGGAGTGCATTGTCAAGAGGAAAAATAAAAAAAAAGGGGGAAAGAAAGGGTAAAATTAAAGCAGAGCGGAGGCAGAGGAGGCGGCAGCGCCCGAGCCGCGGCCGGGCGGGCCGGGCCCCTCACAAGGGTTAATCACTGATCGCTGGGTCCGCAGCAGCCCGGCCCCGGCTCCTCGCTGACTGGCTCTCGCCTGGCCCGGGGGCAGGAGGTTGGGAACTTTTAATTACCCGCCGCGGCTCCCGGGGCGCCGCCCGCATGACAATGGGCCGCGAACAATGCGCGCGCGGCGGGCGGGAGCGCGGGGCGCGCGGC
>VWPW01019010.1:0-15829 GCA_013389825.1 Crypturellus undulatus | reverse complement strand
TTTTTTTTTTACTTTTTATTTCACAAAAAAGGCGGAAAATTGTGCTTTGTTAAGAGGCACTACAAGAAAAGTTTCTTTCTCCAAATAGATATTATATGATGGATATTGAATAAATAGACATATATGCATTGTAATTCGCAAAGTTCTGGCAAGACCACAGGCTAAAATGCCCACAGATTCACTTAGAACCACTGCAAAATTGGCAGTGAAATTAAAAATAAAAAGGCAAGACTCAGCATTGAAAAAATACCTAATAAAATTTTTGGTTGAAGTGTAAAAGATACCAAATGTCGATGCCATCCTCAGATGAACAATCTTTCTTACAAGAGCTTGGCAGAATCCAGTTTCCCTTCAAATGTATGGAGTGATTTCAGCAACAGGATAAGAAGACAGTTTTGAAAGAGTAGCTCTGAGAGAAACATAAAGCAGCAACCATTGAAATTCTGATTAAAGCTGCAGCATACTACAGAAAGGAAGGATGAAGAGCAGAGGGGCATAAGTAAGCAACCCACAATTATTTTGCAAAGGTATATGAAATTTATGCAGAGATACTCTTATGTTTCAAACGTTAGTTTTGAAAAAAATCCCTTAAAAACCCCAGAGGTTACTGAGCAGCTAGAATTAGCTTGTATTGCAACGTCTTCTCCCTGTATAGTGTCTGTTCTGAGTAAATATCTACACGTAGAGGTTTGTTTTTTGTTTTTAACTCCTACCTTTTATACCTTTCAAATATATAAATAGTATTAACAGTTATATTACATTGCCTGGTGTAGTAAACAGAAAATAACTTCCAGAGTGATATTGCATGAGGTCTCTGTCGAGGTTACATGAAAAGCTCGTGTGGAAAGGAAAACGCCAAAGGAAGAGAAGCAGGAGCCCTGTTGCTGTGGTTATGGCTGCGGCTCAGGCGGGAGTCCCCGTTGGATGCGGCTGCAGCGGGAGGGCGCTTACGAACACTGGGACCTGGAACAGAGCACAGGGAAATCCACCCGCGGGGAAGCGGGCTCCAAGGGTGAACTCCACACATCAACTCAACACGCTGCTTTGCTTCTCTTTCTATTAAGACCTCAGAAACGGACAAGTCCTCTACGCGCTGGATTTCAGTTTTAGTCATCCTGAATCCCATGAAAATTCATCTGTTCACTACAGAAAGGAGAGTTTAGAGAATGCAACATGCTGTATCATTTTAAGTGTGCATTGTGTTTAAAGTACTTTAACTTACTAGTTTTCTTTTTAAGGTGCCCTGATTTGTTTTTCCTTTTTCTCTCTTTTTTTTTTTTCCTCTTTTCTTTTTTTGGCAGTGTTGATTTTATGTCTTTAAATACATACCTCAAAAATTACCCATTGAGTTGCTAGATAGGAAGCCATATAATAAAAAAAAAAATCAGGGATAAACATAGAAAATAAATAGGAATTCAAAAATAGTCACCACACCCTGAGAGCAGGCGGCAGTTTATCAAAAAGCCAAAGCAACTCATTGTGAAGTGGTTTTAATACAGAAACAAGTCTCATCTGTCAAGAACTCATTTCACAGTCTATACTTCCAGGTGTAAAGTTCTGTCCCATGCAATTTTAATATATATATATTTTATGTAAATATATATATATACACACACACACACACAAAGTTGTAAATTTTCCTTCATTGATATCATAGGACTTTTTCTTCCATTTACTTGCTAGATGTCCCTTTCACAAGTGCAAGATTAACGAGGGCGTAATCCTACGTGCTTACAATGGTCACCCCAGCCCCGTGTAGCAGGGTCGCGCTCGAGTGTCTGTGTCAAGGCGAGGGCAATGCTGAACTTGGGTCGTGCGCATCAGAAACAAACCAAAAGTAAAGAGAGGAAAAACGGAAAGTAAAAACAGAAAATCCTCGGATGGATGTATTGCTTTCTGTGCTGCGCTCTCACATTATCTCTGGTCCATGTCTGCTGGGGCTGCCTTGCTTTTGTCGGGGTTCTCCTCCTCGGGCTCCACTTTGTACATCTCCTCCGAGCCCTCCTCGCTGTCATTCTCCTCGGACTCCGTCAGCAGCTCCTCATCCTTGTACTCGGCCACATCGACCACTGTTCCCAAGTGCTCTTTTAGCTTCCCGTGGTGCTTTACGTGGTACCGCTGGTTCTGGAAGAACTTGATGATGGTGTGTTTGGGGAGATCCAGCTGCGCAGACAGGGTGTGAATGGCTTCCTGGTCAGGGTAGAGCCCCACGTCGTGGATAAAGCTTTGAAGGATACCCAGAGCTTCCAGGGAGATCTTGGTGCGGGATCTCGGCTTTTTGGCACAAGTGTCCTCGGCGGGCGGCGGCGGAGCCTCCTCTCGGGGCGGCGAGTTCTCCTTGGCGGGCTGGGACTGCTGTCTGTGCAGGACCTGCGGGAGCAGAGACACAAACCTCACGCTGGGAAGGGGCAGCGTGGCCAGGCTCTGCCTGGCTGCTCTGGGGAACGGCCCCGCTCCGGAGCCCTTCCCGCTGCCCCTCCTGCCTGCTGGACAGCTGGCGCGGTAACCACAGGGTGACATGGGAAAAGAACACGGAATACAAATGGGATAAAATAAATTTTGAAATAAACGATCCATAATAAATACAAAATATAGATGATAAAAGGAAATACAAAATAGCCAAAGCAAAAGTTGAAACATGTTACAGAGAGGCGGCCAGGACTGTTGACCGGTTTTCCCATTGGGGACAGCTCATCCGTCAGGGACAGCTCACCCGCCTGCTCCACTTCCCTCCTTCCCCTCTTCACCTTGTCTCACTTTTTCAGGCCAGAGACTCCCACTGTTGCGGCAAGGTGCCCAGCACTGCGAGAGCCCCATCGCTGGCGGGACCCTCGAGTGCTGGTTTAGCATCAGCACCGGTAGCCACATCCCTCACCACTGCTGTACGGCCGAACGAAACAAACCAACTAAATATCAGAGGACATTCTACAAACTTCCCTTCTCTGGGCAGCGACATCGCAGCCGATAGCCTGTCTCCCAGACAGAGCTCTTGGTGTTACATCTGTATCAGTGTCCCTAGTTCAGCAGCTTTGAGTTCAAGTAATTCTACCCCTGCATTCTCAGAAAGCCTCTGGGGAAATCAGACTCCTAACAGATATTCACTGGCAATATCTCTTTTTTGGCAAGTTTAAATAGAGCGTAATGTATCTCTTAATCTTCCTAGCAGCCTCTTAAAATGACTGAGAAAGGGTCTTGGGCATCCCAGGGAAAACAGAACAAAACAAAAGAACCTTCTTCTGCGCTGCTAGGAATTTGGAGGAGCTACAGCTGCTTTCTTTAACACCAAATCTATACAAGACAGATTACCAGCAAAAATCCCCTATGGGATTGAAGGCTGTGCTTGCCCAGAGGTTTCTTCAGATGCAGGGAAATAATTATTAGAACTCGAAGCTACAGAGCTAACAAAATCGATATGGGTAAGTATTTCCTTCTACAGGGAAGAGGGAAGTCCCGCTTTTCACCCACAGGAAAAAAACCATCTTTGCTGCACACTTGAACATCTCGAAAATGTGTACCATTGAGACATGTTCAAACACTCAGACTCTCTAGATGGAAAAAGCAGGGTAAATCCTGTAGCCGGCTGAGAACGGGTACTGCGCTTTGCGCACACGCAGAGCCCGTGTGAGGCCCCGCACCGGAGCCGTTCCCAGGGCGAGCAGGATCAGGCACGACGCTGCGCGGCCGCCTCAGGTCTGCCTCCGCGAGGGGCAGCCCCTGCGCTGGGGCAGCCCGTGCCTGGCGGGCAGGACGCGGCGCTGCACGGGCACGGCTGGGTGCGCGGAGCCGCGAGTGCCGCTGCAGGCCACGGCGGCCGGCAGAGACGGAAAAACGCAGGCAGGTTCCATCTCCGCAGAGCTGTGAGCGGCTTTATCCCCTTTCAGATGACAAATAGCACGAGAAACAATCCAGCCCGAGAAATGTTGCAAGGCTTCCAATCAAATATGATGAAAAAAATCCAACAATACAGGATCGGCAGCAGTAAAATGTTTAATTTGAAGGAGATGAAGAGATGCCTACAGCATCTATAAAGCAATCAACCAAAAA
Source organism: Crypturellus undulatus (assembly GCA_013389825.1). Classification (NCBI taxonomy): domain Eukaryota; kingdom Metazoa; phylum Chordata; class Aves; order Tinamiformes; family Tinamidae; genus Crypturellus; species Crypturellus undulatus. The sequence goes on along the minus strand of VWPW01019010.1, from coordinate 11,785 downwards.
GGGCTGGCAGCGTGCGGGAAAGAATAATTTTACTTAACCCTTTCTTTTCTGCAGTGACCTTTCCATCCTCTCCATGCAAGAAAACACATAACCCTGGTACTATTAGAGTAAAATGTTAGAAATAGGCTGTATTTTATTTGACTGTTTTCTTAAATAATACAAAAACCTAAAGCCACCATTACACAAATATAAAACTGGCTCCTAGGGGCTTGCTCTGGATTTCCAATGGTGTTAACAACACGGTATTGCCCACAGCCACAAGCTTAGAATTTCCTCCAGACTTAGATGGTGACCAGTTTTGAAACTCCCTTGGACAATACGAACTATTTAATACCAAAAAAAGCACACTTTTCTATGGGAAACAGCTCAACGGTTGAGGTTCACGATGTGAAATGAAACCCAAATTCACGTCTTGCTGAACTTTTGCTTTGAACTCCCTGTTTATCTGCGTGCTCCCCTTAGCTCCTGCATGGCCCTGCACACCACGTCCTCACAGAGGAAACTGCCCCTTTTTGGCAGCTGCAGATTTTCCGCCTTTGGGGTCACTTTTACGCTCCTGGACGTGCATGTGACACTGGCAGCGGCTGCGCTTGTGCCCGTGAGCACCGGCAGGCGCCGGGACACGGCACCACGAGAGCTCGGCACGGCCTCCTGCCCGCCGGCCGCCACTGTAGCCGGATCCCCGTCCCACAGCCCTCCTCGCTGATTCTCCATCTACTTCCAAATCCCACGTGAAGGTAGAGATTTCTTCCCATGCCCATGGGACTTAATTTTTCCACTCCTCCAAGACATTTCCTTTTCAAACCCTCCCGCCATCAAACACTGTCTGTTGTGGGAGAGAGCTGGTGTGAGGGATGCTGCTTTAGGAGATTTCATTCAATAGACTTTATCTTCACAGACAAACTCCATTTTTTTTTTCCAAACATATTAAGCACTACTGATAGAAAACTTTCACATAAACTAATATGATGTAAGTTGACTTTAAAAGATAAAGTGACTGGCCTTAAATCGCACTGTGCTGAAATATGATTTGAAGGCCACAATGAAAACCAGCTGGAAGCCATGTGTAAAATATAATAGTACATGCCTACAGGGGAGGAAGTGAGATATTGAATGATTAAGTTTAGGAGAGCATATAATGTAGTGTATCATTACGGCAGTGATCAGGATTACTTGTAATAAGTTAAGGGTTTGTGGTCTTGCTAAAATCCAAGGCCCGCAGCGATGGGGGCAGGGCTCAGCGCGCTGCCGGAGGCGCCGCTGCTGCCCGGGGCTCGGGCCAGTCCCCATGCGGACATGGACAGGGACTCGGCCGCGTCCCCGCCGCCGGGAGCAGAGAGGAGCCCCCAGGGTGCAGGTGGCGCGAGCGCGGTCCCGGCGGCGCCGTCATGGGTGCTGGCCGGCTGCGCCGCTGCTCGTGCCATTCCCCCTGCGCGCCGGCAAAGCAAAAGTTAACACGGAGCGCGGAACACAGAGCGCGGCCGGACAGCGCCCGCCCTGGCGGGTGGTGCGGCCGGCGCCTCTCGCGGACGCGGCTCCTCGGAACCAGCAGCTTGGCCGGCCCCCGGCGCGGTGCAGCCGCCCCCTCTGCAGCGGACAGGACTCGTCACGATGGCGCCTTCCTTCTGAAAGGTTTTGCTGGGGTGATGAGGTGCCCCTTGCTATCAGGAAAGCCCCAAACACCCAGTCTGTGGAAGGCCAGACAGTGCAGCTGCTGCAGACGCTGCCTTCCTCTTCTCGAGGACAGGGCAAGCACTCCGGAGCCCTTAGCTCGCCTTGGGCTTCCCAGGACAGCCCACCTGCCCGAGGAGCAAAGCGCAGCAGACTGACTTGCTCCTCCCCGGGCCTGCACGGGGCCCTAACTTCCCCTGTTTGCCTTCACATTTACATAGCTCTTGTCACCACATGTGACACTTTGCATCAAAATGACCTTCATGCCAAGGAACAGGCTGCCCAGAGAGGCTCTGGAGGCTCCTGCTCGGGAGATCTCCCAACTCGCCTGGCTGCCACGCTGTGCCCCTGCTCTGCGTGTCCCTGCTGGAGCAGGGGATGGACTGGGCGAGCTCCAGAGGCCCCTTCCAACTTCAGCCCTTCTGTGAGTCTGTGATTCTGTGACAGAAACTACTTGGATGCTTTAGCCGGCTCAAGGCTAAAGAAAAGCACCAGCGAGAACACCAGAGATGCCCAAGGCAGCGGCTCGGCATACCCAGCACCCGTTCCCTGTTCCGTCGTTTGCAAGCACTCGAGGCAAGTCAGCAGGACTGGCCGCTGCCTCAGCTCGGTGCAGAACGCGGCCCAGGCTGTGGACAACCCACGCGCTGCAGCAGCGGGGCTGCAGCCTGACGGCCCTCCAGGCCGGGCTCGCACCGGCCAGAGCGTTAATTAGCCAGCGCCGCCGCGCCAAGGCCCTTTACGGGCTTTCCAGGAATGTCTGCTCGAGAAACTGCAGCAGAAGTTACAATTTGCACCTGTGCTCATTTTCTTTTCCTTTTAAAAACGTGGTTTAGACTACTATTATTTCTTTCCCCTTCCAAAAATATGTTCGTTTAGATAAATACTGCAACACTGGTACCAGCCTGGAGCGAAGTATTTTCTTTGGGCTCCTTTCTCATCGTGGTGATTTCACACCTTGACACCATAAAGCTGTGTTAAAGACTGTGGTTTAGTTGCCCTGCTTTTCTTGGATTATACAGTATCCTAAGGTCAAAACTCGGGAAAATCCAAAACTGTTATTAAAAAAGAAAAAGCATCTATGAAGTGATGACAAATTGCAGACTACAGGTGTTAGATTACATTTTGACTCCAGGCAGGTTTAATATACTTTAGTTTCCTTTTACAATTGCCCTTAGCAGGTACTGTTATCAGTAAGGGATTTAAAAAAATATATGGTACTCAATAAAAGAAGACCGTGTCAAAAGAAATCAATACGAGCGTGCAAAATGGTAGGAAGTCTGACATGGATAAATATGTTCACTTTCATATAACTTCGGCCCGAGCTTCTTTTAATTTTGTAACTCAAATGCTAGCAGCACATCTCGTGCATTTTTTATGTAGTTTAGTAATTGCTTCACAAGAACCAACACCATTACGAGAAGCAACGGAGGCGCGCGGTCGTGCGGGAGCAGGTACCCGTCCGTGCCAGGTGGCCCTGAGGCCGCGGGCAATAAAAACTGTACCCAGAGAGCCGGGGTCACCCTCCCTGCCTGGGCCACCCCCGGGCGCACACGCACCCAGTGCCCGGCCCTGCTCCGCGCCGGCCCACGCTCCGCGTCAGGAACCAGCCGAAAACGGAGCGCGAGAGGGATGGGGAAAGAAAGAGCTCCCCAGGGAATCCAAAGCCAAAACCAAGTTTGTTTTCCAGGCTGGAATGCGCGCTGCTCAAAGCCATTCATTTCAACATCTTTAGAGCACACGCTCCTCCCGCCTGCCTTTCCTTTACGGCAGTCGTTGCCCAGGGGCAGGAAATGGACAGCGATCAGAAAACAAGGCAAAACCCCGAGCAAACAGCCCATTTCCGAACCAGCGCCTTGATCCTGCAACGCTCCTCCGGGGACAAAAAGTCAAAACCAGCCAAAAGGGGAAGAAAAAGACAATAATTCTATTAATCTTAAAATAAATAAAGCCGAGGACACAGACATGGAGTTTCGGTGTGGCACCGCATGTACCGCGGCATCCGCAGCGACAAGCGAGGAGAGCGCAGACGGTCTCCCCGCTGCCCCGGCTCCTGCTCACGGAGCTCAGTGTGCATCAAAGAGCCAAGACACCGTGAAGCGTTTTTAAGAGCTATCATCACTGGCGATAAAATATAAATATGGCCTGATTACGACGCGCTGCTAAGAGGCTACGTGTGCAACGTAGCGCACGGCGACAACGGGAGGTGACCAGACAGCGCCTGGACAGGGCCAAGGTTGCTGTCAAACATGTGTGCGCGGTGATCCCTGCCGCTCCCCTCCTCGCGCGGGCGGCCGCGCGCGCTCTGCACGGTCGTGTGAAGGATGTTTACAAATCAGCTTGACAAAGAGGAAAAAAAATCCTGCCATCACTTGACCACAATCATGATCTTATTCTTCAGTAATGCGTGGTTTATTTCCCTTTCCTGATCTCTCTTAATAGACAGCACGTGCCTACACAATAGCCACTATTTTGTCTGCATAATGTTAAAAAAATAAATCACCCGCGCCTGACAATGGCGAGCAGCGTCCCGGTGTTTCCTGGGGTAACTGCTCTCTCCCCGGCACCAGCGCGGCTCTTCCCACAAAAGCCCAGGCGCAACTTTCATTGCAGAGCAAGCGCCTGAGAACTGGCTGATTTTATGGGCTGCACAAATGAGCTCACGCTGGCGAATGCTGGGGGTTGGCCCCGGCGTTCCCGTCTCGGGCGGCTGTGGGCAGACTCGGGTGCGCGACGAGAACGGCGCAGGGCAGCCGGGCGCGCAGGTGGGGCCGCTGTGCTGGGAAGCCTCCCGTGCCGCGGGGGCGAAGGGACGGCCCCACCAAGGGCCAGACCGTGCGCTCGGCGCTCGCGCTCTGCCAACCAGGGCCTCCGAGCGCGGGGCCTGCGGGCGCGGGGCCGAGTGCTGCTCCGCAGCTCCCGATCGCGGCCCGTGCGGCTGGGGCCGCCGGAGGCGCTGCCAGAGACGCGGGGCTGACGCTCCTTCCCGCCGTCCCACCCCTGCTATTCCTAATGCCGAGCTGGCAGGAGGCCACAGGAACTAGGGAAGCAACAAAAGGCTTCTCTGGTTTGTGTTTTTCGCAGACAAATACTTCAGGCATCCTCTATGTTTTCTTTTTTAATTAGCGCTACACATGTTCTCCCCCTCACTCGGCACATCAGAGGAGCGTTCGCTCGTGGCCGCAGCAAGATCTTCGCCGAGGAGCTCCGGCCGAGAGCGATGCTCAAGGTCACGCTCTACCCCCCTCACCATGGTGGCGCGAACGGCGCCACCGTAATCACGTTGTTTCCCAGTTACTCAGCGCGGGAGCGGGCTCCCAGCTATTCCAGGCCGGGTTTGTTTGGCCTAGACATGGCATTCTGGGCTGGGGGTCGGGGGGTAATTATTTCTCCCATCAAACTGTTTTCGGTCCTCACAGATGGCTACTTGGGGTTCCAAGAATACCCAACGGTACTGTTAATTTTTACAATGGGGGCAGTTACGAGTCAGAAGAACCTGCCTGTTATGGTTAGCGAAAATAGCAGATTTGTGCTGATAAAACACGACTCAGCACGTTTTTTGCTTTCTAGATGTAACCACCAAGGCACTTAATAACAGGACTCGAGCAAACTATACTGTGTGAATCAAACACATAAAAGTACAAATACTCCTTTTTTTAGAAAGTGAGCCTTAAAAAGTGCATTATAATCAACTACCATGGTAAAAGGCAAAATACCCAGCATTACCACACACACAACTGGCATCATGTGCTTTATTATACCCTTCGCCTGGAGCTGGGTGAATAAAAACGGGAGGATCAAGGCCCGGTCTGCCCCGTCGATGAGGGCGCTGAGCACAGAGGCCGTGGGGAATCGGCTCGGAAAGCCCCTGTCTCACGGGTTCCCTGCTAGGGGCTGGTCTCGAGGGCCGAGCAAGCGGCTCTGGCCCTGCTCGCCCCGGCACCCCTCTGCTCCGGTCAGAGCGCCGAGCTCTTGGCTCACACCGAGAGCTGTGTGGCGCTTCCCAGGCAAAATCTTCTTTTCTGTCAAAAATGTAGATTGATACCAGAGAGCTCCCTAAATAAAGTCTGTTTTGCCAAGCCATTTGCTTGTGAGGGCAGGGGGAATACTCTGACAAAGTTCAATGGTGGTTTAAACATTTTTCATGCAACAGCATTTGCTGGTTGTGTTTATCCAGGCCAACTTCTGCCCTACAAATTCTTCCATTTTATTTTCTTCTAAAGCATTATATTCCCCCAAATTGTCACTTTTTTTTTCCTTTTTTTTTTTTTTTTTTTTTTTTTAATTTAAGCTTCAAGGAATAAATCTAAAATATGCACCTCCTTTTTTTTTTTTTTAAGCTTCAATGAATAAATCTAAAATATGCACCAGCATATTTTTTTCTTTCAATAATTTCCGAGATGTCAGTAACCGCTTGCTGTCAATGCAAGCACTCACCCCGCACCACGCTGCACCCTCCAAGCTGCGGCAGCTATGGCCACGGATCTACCTACTTTGTGGTTGCGCTTACAAGGGACTGTGCTGATGAGAGAGCTGGAAGAGCAAAACGCAGTAGTTTGTAAAAGGAATGGGATGTGAATCTTTCCTTTCTCAAAATCCAATAAAGCTGATTATTTTTATCCCATGTGGGAGTCCTTTGGTCTGTGTAATACCGACCTTAGCACATATCCCGGCCAGAAACATCTCGGAGTTAAGTGCAGGTGCTCACGCTGATTGCCCAAGGGGGACAAGTCGACCCTAGGATTTCTCGCACGGATCTGTTTCATCTCTCCATAATTTTGTTCTGCCTTCCCAGATGGAAGGAGCGAAGTTTCCCCGGCAGCCGCAGCATTCCAGGGCAGAAGCCTCTGTCCCTAAACCCCTCCTCTCCCAGCGCAAGCCCCACACGGGAGGGCACCCTCGGGCCGAATGCGAGACGCGCGCGAGCGTCCCGGGAAGGACAGTGGCGCTCGCGGGAGACCCAGGGTCACCCGGCAATTAACTGAAAGGCTCTGATGGAAGAGGCTATCGACTGCTCCCGCCTCCGCGGCCGCCCCTTCATCAGCCCTTATGGGCTGCGTAGGCGCCAAGACATTAAGCTGTCAATAACCTATTAATACCGACCAGCTCCTCCCTCCCTGCTCCCCACACTGCAACCACGCGGATCTGCAGAGCGGCGCGAGGGAGTCCTGCCGGGGATGCTCTGTGCTTGGTTCCAGCTCAAATGTACCGCGACCTTCATAAACAGTATCACAGACCGCCCATAACTATATGGAAAAAATTGTGCTAAAAAAAAAAATCCGACATGATTGAGACCATATCCCGAAATCTGGCTTTCTTTTCCAAGCCATCTTTAAACAGTCTAAGTTAAATTTAATTAACAATTTACAACAAGGAGTGAGAAGTTATTTAAAGCGAGGCCTACAGGTCCCTAACAGTCAGTATCTGGGAAACAGTTGTATTAAAAAAAAAAAGTTTTAATGAATTTAATAGAGAAAAGCACTTTAATTAAATGCTGTCAAAGAGGATTGTATTAATGACTGCACACAAAGGAATTTAAAGCAAGCCAAGTATATTTAGCAAATAGGAAGTAGGCTTTCAGAGGCTGCAACTATTTATGTTTCTGCCATTGCAATGCATCTAGGAGATCACGTTGCCAATTGAAAGCAGTTATGTTATTAGATATGATTTTATTTATTATGGACTATTAAAATTTCAAATGCTCTGGAGAATACATTTCTTTCACTTCTAAAATGAAAGGACAAAGATATTTCCTGCTTCTTGAGTAAGAGAAAAATAGGAGGGGAAATAAATAATAAATAATAATAATAACTTAGCACTTAACTGGTGAAGTGGTGTCCAGACAGATCTCTTTACGGGGCCTGTGGAGCCTTCACATTTTAGCGCGCCCGCTTCCTTCTGACGCAGCGGGGCGCATCCATGGCTGTTATCCCGGCACGGCAAGAGCAGGCAGCTCCCACCCTGCGCCGGGAGAAACCTGGTGTATCGCCGGGCAGCCCAAGGGATTCCTGCGATACTCTGCATATTTCAAATCTAAAAAACTACTGAATCACACACACAAAAAAACCCAAAATAAAAAGAAATCTATAGTTGCCAAACATTTCTCAAGGAAGTTTCAGAAGACCAGAGTTTTCCAACCGAACCAGGAGATGTAGCCGCACAGTTCTCATGAAAACCCCTAATAACCATCAGTTTACATCAATCCTTTTGCACAATCCCTGTGCTCTCCTTCCTCGACACCCATGTGACGGCGCTTGTGGCAGGAAGGAAGGGAGCACTTCACGATCCTGCCTGCCCACGTGCCTCGGATTTGAGTGCAACACATCAAATGGGCATGGCCTCATTAAAAAACCATAAAAGAATAATGCGGAGACCCCATAAATTTGAGAAAGAACAACTAGAAAATCCAAGGGTGTCAACATTATTTTGTATTATGACGGTACAAAGAGCATAAAACTAAATTTGGTCCAAACTAGAAACCGAGGAATGTTTCTTTGACCAGAAATTAATGGGATGGCTGGGTCTAGAGCATCCAGGATATGCTCTGTGATTCACCACATCCTTTTTTCCATATGTAATCAACGGGGGTTTCTAATGACTCTGGGTGCTTCCAACCTGCGAACACTTCGCTGGAGGTACCTTGCGCACGCGCACATGCCTGTCTGCTCAACACTCCAAAAATTAGTCCCCAATTACTCCCAAATTGCCAAGCAGCAAATTGTGTATTTAAACACTCACAGTTTTTACCTTCTAATTCCAAAGATGAGGAAGTCAGTACAAGTGGGGGAAAAGATACTGGAAAGGAGGCACCATTTGGACATTTACTTCTTTCCCGGCGAGAGCAGCATCATAAATGGTGGCACTCAGTTTTCTAAATGCATTGTCTGATTTTGGTTTAAGTCTCTTATTAAAGTCATGTGTGATGTTTGTTCGGAGCGTAGCCTTTGTTGTTCCACAGCTAGGGATCTTGCAAACAGCTTCGCTTGGTCTGTGCCAAGATATTTTGGAATATTCTTTGAAACACTCTAAGCTGGATGACTGTGAGAAAAAATATGTGCTACTGTACTTGTGGATACTCGATGTGTGAGAAGAGTGCACACAACCCAGAGACACTTCCCGTTTCAATCTGCAGTTCCTATAAAAGTCCATGCAGACCTAGAGCGCACACAGCGCATTAGCCCTGAAAAGAGCACATGTTATAGACTATAACGAGTGATATTATCATCTGTGCACAAATGTGACAGAACTCTGAGAGAATACTTGGGGAGCTTTAAAATGAAATGACAAAGAGGAATTTTCTTAACAGGAAAAGAAATTCACAGGTAAGTGGCACAGAGGCTTGTCCAGGAGCTTTCCAGCCTTCAAGACTTGCCAGCTTCACGTGTTACGTGAAACTAATGAGCTATCATTGAGCAAGCTTGCCCTGGTCATTTGTAGCACTTAGGAGAGGGCCAGGGCTGGGAGAAGAGAGGCTAAAGCTGTCCAAGGTGTGTGTGAAAGGCAGGAGCGGGGAGCCGGGACCACAGTGGCAGCGCTGCAGCCTGCAGCGGCAGCAGCCCGGGCGGCTCCGCACGGAGCCGGGCGCCGTGGCGAGCTCCGCGCTCGCAGCACGCGGCGTTTGCACCAAACGCTGCCTGCGGCAGGGTCCCCTCTTGCAACCCGGCTGCCGCCTGTCAGCCACGGTGTCCCTGTGAGCCGGCTCGAGGCGCTCCGCAGCGATTCTTGCGCGTTTTACCCTGAAAGGAGACGCTGGGCTGACAGCAACGCGGACAGGGGCAGGGCAGACAGGCAGCACGCTGCGGTCACCTATAGGATGAGGCAGCCTCGCTTCATTCTCCATTTACGAATGCCTCAGGATTATTAATTACTATAATTGTCTTGGAGAAAAGAAATTTTAAGCCTCACTCTGGGCTCCTTGTCAGCATGCTACGTGCTGCATGACCCATGACCTCTAAGATGTTGCTTAGAATCAGATATTTCATTACAAAACGTTATCGTGGTGCTCATTCCCTTCTTCATTACTTCTAGAAAGAGAATACGAAATTAGGGCTGGATTCACTGGATTGCCACTGCCACTTGCCTTGACCCATTTACTAGGGCTCCATGTTCTACTGTTTTATATTTCATTGTCATTTCTAAAGAATTTGTCCCCTTCCCTCCCTCACAAAATGACAAAATTAGTATTTCATTTACTTCTGTGGTATGTTATTTTCTGCATATTTAAAGAGAGACCACAATGTTTGCAGTGAAGACACAATACAACAGAGCCTTCCTACAGCTTTCTGCTATGCCTTCTTTTATTTACTAATGTTCCTCTCTGATTTATGATCTCAATTATTATAAATTGCCAGATTTGTCTGAATCAAAGCTTCTGAGAAAAAAAAAGAATGGGTGGAGGGATGGCCTTTTAAAGAAGTGGCCTAAGTAAGCGTATTAGAAAGCATGCAAAAACCTGCTCCTTTGAAGTCAGTGTTTGACTGCTCTTGGATCAGGGTGGACCCGGGAGTCCAGCCGGCAGCCCGTGAAGCAGACGAGCACGGGTGTCTCTGCTCCCCGAGGAGCAGGTCCGCCGCTCGCTGCTGTCCCCCTGCTCTGGAGAGCTGCCTCGTCCCCAGTAGCGCCCCAGAGACAACCACTTCACCCCTCCTTCTCCCAGGTTTCTCTGCCCTAGCAATTAACAAGGAATTAGCAGTACATTAACGTGCCAGGCAAGACAGGGCTTCTCCGGAGTGGTCACCTTGGGCACAGCAGAGCAGCAGGGGCGGAAGGGATAGAATCAGCTTGCCGCATCCCAGCACATCGGAACAGCCACGGAGTCCCGGGCGGCTCCGGGCACCGGTGCTCGGAGCGGGCAGCGCTGGGCGCTGCCGGGGGAGGCAGGAGGGCCGGCACCCTCGTCCCGGAGGGGCGGGCGCCGCAGCTCGGCCATATGGTCGCAGCCCGCGCTGCCAGCGAGCGGAGCCGCGGCACGGAGCTCCGCGGGACGCGCGTTTTATGGCTCCTCAGCACAATAACAAATAAATCAAGTGTGCAGGGAAGAATTCCTTGTGCACTGAGCTTCCATTATAGACATTTTTTCATTTTGGAAAGAGGAAAATATTTGATTAAATTGCTTAATATATGGCTGACAGGGAAAATTTAATGGAAGACAAGAAAATGTTTCTTTATAGAGCACCAAAGCTAAAACTAAACAGCAAGGTACAGCGGAGGGCAAGGACCTGCCACAAGAAGACCACTGATCCCTTTAGGCATTAAGATCCAAACTCTCCAGCTCATCTGCTGCTCGAGCCGCCCACCACATCTCAAACACGAGGCACCAGTTACCGTCCCCGTGCTGGATTTATCAGGGCAGGGAGAAAGAAGGGGGCAGCCAAGGGAGCAACCTGAGGTGAGAGGGAGTCCTGCCCGTGTCAGTGATCCCCATACTGCATGTGTAGTTATTTACGACACTGCTACCTGCATCTTCTTCAAAGCACCATCATCTTGACATCAAGGCTGCAGGTAGGGGCTTGATTTACAGTGCACTTTCCCCAGCAGAGGCTGCAAAGCGAAGTAGGTCGGTGACGGCAGCTCTCGGATGCTTCCCCCGCGGCTGCGGTGTAGCCGGCTCCGCGGCAGACCCCTGCGCCCGCCTGGCTCTGCGGAGAGGTGAGACCTGCCTTCCCACCTGACGCTGCAGAGGGAATTGTAGATAGGCAGAATGTAATTACTCGGCCTGGATTTTGGCCAGGCGCCGGGGCCCAAGACCCCTACCCTTATGTACAGTGTCACCAAATCTCCCGTGACTCCAAGTGTGAGGGCCTCAGTTCTGTGCCTCTCGCTGCTGTCATTGACTCCTCATGGCTAATTACCTAATGGCGACCCGCGCAGCAAAGCCACAAGAGAAACCCTGCAGCCTGGAACGCTCCTAGTCCCAGCGACCGCGACTCACACAGAGTGCGTGGGGCAGGGATCTGAGAGCAGGGCGCCGGGGCACACGGGGCCTGACGGGGCTCGCGCTGGTACCGTGTCACCCTGAAACCTGCTGGGCGTCTGGGATGGGCAAGCACAGCCCTAAAACGCAGCACCCTCTGAGCACAGGCTGCCATATCCAATGCACACCGCGGTCTCTGGA
>VWPW01018989.1:0-11452 GCA_013389825.1 Crypturellus undulatus | reverse complement strand
GCCCGCCGCGCCGCGCCGCCACATGGGCGGCCCCGGAACCTGCATGGCACCGCCCGCGCCGCCCCCGCCGCACACGCTCGCGCCCATTGGGGGAACCCCGGAACCTGTATGGCCCATACCACCGAAACGCCGTGCAGGGGTGTTACTTATACAGAGTCCCGGGCCCCGCTACACACAATGGCAGCAGCTCCCACATTCTTCCCCTCAGAGGAGTTGGACTGAACCATGGGGCGGCGGGGGCGCGGCCCCCCTCCCGGCCCCGGACAGAACCCGCGTGGCCCTGGGCGGTACCACTGCACGCTCCCCCATCTTCCTTCCCCGCGCCCGGGGTAGATGGACGCCGCCGCTCTCACTCACCTCGGCATCCACTGTGGCCATGGCCGGAGCCCCGGAGCGTAGCCCCGCCCCCTCGGCGGCTCCTCACGCCTTGGCTCCTCCCCTTTCCCCTCATTCTTCTCAATGGAGACGCTCCGGCGGCCTCGGCGCATGCGCCGAGCAGCATGGCGGCCCCCTGCGGGGCTTCTGCCGCCGTACAGCGCCATGGCGGCCCCCATCAGTGCCGTACAGCCGCGGCCAGGCTGGGAGTGAGGTGGGGGATAGGGATGAGGAGGGGATAGGAACATGGGGAACACGAGCTGGAGATGGGGCTGCTGGGGAGACGTGCTGGGGAGCGGATGGGGACAGGGGTGGCATGGGGTGTGTAGAGGCAACACAGGGATGGGGCAGGATGGAGAAGGGCTCGGCAGCACCACGCGCTCCCCGCTCCTGCACAGCCCTCGGGAAGTTGGGTCATTTTTGGAGGGCGAGGAAGGGAGGGGAGTGACTCCTCACCCCCCGGGGCGTCATGACCACCCTGGCAGCCATGACAACACCGCCACCCCCTCTGAGAGTCCTCCTGCCGGTGCCTGTGCTGAGATGTCACCTCCGAGACAGGGCAAAACCGCATCCGGGAGACACTCCGCGCCTTGGCCGCGAGCCCTTCCTCAGCCTCGTTAGCATGGGCAAGGGTAGCGCAGGAGCCGCCTCCTCCTGCCACCCAAGGCTCCCCAGCCACCCCTGAAACTCCTGCAAAATCAGGTACTTCAGGTATTATTTTGCACCAGGAGCCGCCTAGAGACGGTGGCGTCAGAGCACAGAGCAGACGGGGACCAGGGCAAGCGAGAGGAGACGGAGGAGGCCACAGCCGCTGGCAGGCCCCATCCCCGGCCTGCGTGTGACCCAGCACGGAGCAACATGTCCCCCTGCATCGCGTCGGGCAACAGCGGCGGGTCAAGGCAGCCGAAAAGCCCCTTCCTCCTATGGCCCAACTCAACTGGCGGCCAAGTAGCCCCCGTCCCACAGGAGAAGGTCGAGGTCACTACCACCAACAGCAGCAGTATTTCAGCCAACACATGAACCCAAAAGAAAGCTGCCTCACTACAGGCCGAGAATAACGCAATCGCACAATAAAAGCGCAGGAGGAGCATTTTGGCCAACACATCAACCCACGAGAAGGTTCTCTCCCTGCAGGGCTGCAAACAACACGCACATGCAATAAAAGCGCAGGGCTTCCCCACGTCTTGGTCATGGGGTCACCCAGGAGGAAGACACGGCCACAATATTACACGGTCACAGGTCCCGTGGATTTTCCTGACATTCACCAGCGAGCTGCGCTCATGCCTCCTCTCTTACAAGCCAGCCGGCCCGCGGTGTTTAGCGGCAGAGGGATTTTTACGTGGCTCCACGTGCTGCTCTTGCCTTTGTCTCGCCGCACCAGGCTGAGATTTCCCCCGGGCCGCCCACAGCTGCAGCTCGGTTACTCCGTGCGCACAGACCTTCCCCCGCCTCCAGCACTGTAAGCGCTCGATGACGCCGCTAAAAATGAGGAGAAGCTCTAAATAAAGTGGGGGCACCCAAGTGCAATAATAAAACTAACTTGTTCCCTAAGGATCGAAGTATTCTCAAATCACATGCAATAGTATCTAGTGGCAGAGGGCTCTTCAGTTTTAGACTCGCAAGTTTTAGAAGGGTTTAAGTATTCTCTCTTTGTATAAAAATAGTAAAATCTTCACCACAGTCTGGAGTTCATATAAGGAAACAATTTGAAAATGAAAAGTTATTCCCATGCAAAAGATTCCCTACGGGAAAAAGAGAAATAAATAAATAAATAAAAAGACCAGTAGTAAATATTGCACTTGGCTGGGAGAGGGGAGCCTTTTAGTCTTGTCTGTGTAAATAATTCAAGTTTCAAAATTTCAGAACCAACCTGTGCTTGCTACCGCCTTGGATAATGGTACCAGCAGTGGTACCTGGGCCTGCTCAATACCTAAATAAGTAAAAATAATAATAATAATGCTCTGCAAGTCTCTTCAGGGCCCCAGAAAGGGTTCCTCCATCTTACCAACAATCTATGCTTAATAAATAAATAAATAACTTCTACTTTTTGTTATTTTTGGCACCGCGCATGAGAAGTGTTAGTAGCTGTCCTTAACTACAGACACATCCCTGCTTGGCGTGGGAGGGAGGGAAGGCCGGGTTTTCCCTGGAAGGTTTTATCAAGCTGCGTCACCTTTTCCAGCGCGCCGCCTCCAACACCCACAATAGCTGCTTTCACCCTGAGGACACCGGGGGCGGCCGTAAAGCCCTGATTGCAAAACAATTAGCTCTTTCACAGCTCTCCAGCGAGGCGGCAGCAGACGGAGAGCAGCACCTCAGGAAGGGCTCCCGGGACCCAGCTTGTTTCCGGGATTCCCGCCCCGTCCAGGCGGCCACACTTGCCCCACCGAGGGCAGGACAGGCCACCGCTCCCCGCTCCGGCAGCCCCATTCCCTGCAGGAAGCCGAAAGCCTTCGAGGGCAGTGACGTCAATCAGCTTTTCCAAGGAAAAACGCTCCCCTCCCTTCGCCGCAGACGGGTTGATTTTTTGGAGCCCGAGGAACGCGCGGAGGCAGAGCCGCACCGATGCCCTCGCGTCTCTTGGGTGACGCAGGGCCAAGGCCGCGGGGGTTTGTTTGCTTTGCAGCGGGACTGTCACCTGCGGGGCTCCGAGCACAGGGCGCCGTGGCCCCCGCGCCGCCCGCACAAGCTGGCACCACCCGAGTGCACGAGGCCCACGCCGAGCCGCACCGCAGCCATCCTGGGCTCTAAACACGGGATTTCTACCGGCTTCAGCTCGGCACCGCGGGGCCCCGCGCGGTTTGGGCCTGTCTGGGTGATCACGGAGGAGCTAATGGGGAAACACCTCGGTATCATCCGGGCAAAATGGTCTCCTAGATCCTTGCGTGGATTTGCGAGGGAAGGAGACCAGACAGATGGCGGAGCCCGGCCGCTTCCCAACCACTCCCCTCCCATCCCCCAAAGCCGAGCACGGGCGGAGGGAGGACACGAGCGTCTGAGCACAGGGCGGCCGAGGCCCCGCGGGGACGCTGCCAGCCCCCCGGCGCCACCGCCTCACCTAGGGGACACCCATCGTTAAGGGCCGCCCAGCCGCGGCTGGGGACAGGGGTCACCGCGCTTTGCCCCGACCTTCCACCCCGCCTCGAGCACAGGCCTCGCGGGGGCCCTCGCACCTACCTTGGCGAAGGGGCTGAGCAGGAGGTGGCTCTGCGGAAACGCGGCCTCCTCGAGGACGTGGCTCTTGGGGGGCTGCAGCCTGCGTGCCCAGCCGGGCCCCTGCCAGCCCACGGGCCCCTCGGGGCCGCCGCTCTGGCGCCAGCTTCCCAGGGGCGTTTGCTCGGGCTCCATCTTTCGCAGCTGGGGACACGGCAGTCACCAGGAGGAGCCTCCTGCACAGCCGGGCGGGGAAGACGCTCCTGCAGGAAGCCGGGAGCATCCCCAGGCATGTGCAGAGCCCTCGCAACCCATCTCCGCCTGCTGCGGCGGCGAGCCCACCTGGAGACCCGCAGCTCCACCTGCTGCGGAAACGCGCGCAGCTACCGGAGCTCCTTAGCAGGAGCCGGGTGAGGAGCAGCCCTGCTCTGCAGTGAACCCCCCGGTTCCCCCCCAGGCAGCAGCCGTGAGCCCCAGGAGACACCCCAGGGACCCGGGGAAAAGCCTCGCTCCCAACGGGGCGCCGGGAGAGGCCCCGGCCCTTCCCCGGCGGCGCCGGCTCTCCCGCAGGATCCGGCAAGGCCCTGTCGCCCCCTCCCGCCGCGGCTGGGGCGAGCAGGGACAAACCGCCACATCCCGGGATTCCTGCTGGGCAGGAAGAGGGAAAGCCAGGCTGCCCCTCGGCTTCCCGCAGCCGCAGAGCCCGTGTTCACCCAGCGAGGGACCTGCTCATCAGGAGGGAGAACGGGGAAATTCAGACCAGCCGATGCTCCCCGTCCACCCACCCCGTCCCCCGTTTCAAGGAGGCCTTTCCTCAGCCCTCATTATACAATGGCCTCGTCAGCTTCCCCTTTGGGAGACAACCTCTCCTCACAGAGGCAGGGATCGCTTCCCTCCCTGCCCTGGGCTTCCCAACGCTGCCAGGACATTCCCTCGAGCAGAGGCACACGCAGTCCTACAAAAGGAGCTCTTTATTTACACTTCCAGCTCTTTACACCTGATGCTCTAAAACCCAGGACAAACAAACAAACAAACCCTCCTCCCCAGAAGCTGTGGCATGTAAAACTGCTAGTTTACATTTAAAAACCTTGTGATAAAATGCACAGAAATACACGATTGTACAGAGTCACCAGTTGTATAAAACCCCAGATTCTCTAAAGAGAACCACGAGAGTGAAGAATTGCAAACACGAGTGTTGGTATAAGAAAGGGCGCGGGTTTGGAGAGTTTCTGCCCCACCAGTCTTTCTTGGGGAGGACAAATAGGACAGATATTCCCCACACAAATGTTTGGAAATATTTTAAAATACAGAATAAAAAACAAACAGGCCCCAGATCACCCAGATCACCTTCTACTTTGTCCTAGCTCAACGGAAGAACTTTATTCTCTGTCACTAGCAGGAAATATCTACCTTCCTTTACCAAAATGCTCATCAGAAAGCTGAAAGAACTCAAAGTCTTCCAGACAGCCGAGCTGAGGGCTGGGCAGAAGCGCTGCTCTCTGCTCCCCTGGGTGCTCAGATCAGCGCCGTGCACCTTGTCGTCCCAACGGGCCTGATGGAATCGAAGCCTCTGCACGGGAACTGCTTGTCCTGAGAGGCGGCAGCGTGAACGGAGTGGGGAAGAGCCAGGCTGATGCAGAGGAGGCCAAAGTAGCGTTTAGCGGGATGCTGACCCACCGAAGCGGGGAGGCTGCACATGTGGCGAGCAGGACGAGAACACGCCACGAAAGACAAAAAAAGGACAGAAGATACTTTTGGTATTTTCCATTGAACACTGAGTTTGGAAATGATTCTCTCACAAACTTCTTGCACTTCCCTTCCCCATTTCAGACAACCCCTCCACAGACAATTGTTTGAAAATTTGAGCCAAGAATTTAAATGAATTCCTGTGTACCGAAGCTTTCTACCAGAGCTGGGTGCAGAGAACAGCCTTTTTCCTCTCTATTACAGACTTTAGAAAGAGGAAATTAGGATGACCAGGAGGTTTAAGAGAGCTCCCCATAACTAAAAGAGGTTGAAATCAGAGAGGCTGCAAAGGTGAGAGAGAGCAGCAAAGCAGAGAGTGGTAGGACAATCCACTGACCATAAGGGAACCTACTCAGATCCTGGCATTTTTCCTTTTTGCCCCATGCACCCACTTGCAGTGCTCATCCCTCCCCAGGCGCCTGTGGACTGCGGTGTCCGTGAGGAGCAGCCCGCTCGTTTGCTCCTGGCTTTGCAGAGGGGACACTGCATAAAGCAGAAGGTGCTGAGGTGCCGCTCTTCCAGCCGCGGTGACTTAGGTGCACAAGCTGGAAGGCACCGGACGCTGCCGCAATGCGGGGCTCAGCATGGAGGGCTGCACGGGACACGGCAGCTCTCCCCGCCCGCAGTCTCCCTCACACATGCCCCTTCCCAGCACATCTTGTCTCTTGAACAAGAGTCAAGCACCTGCTTTTGAGCCCCTACAGATCAGGAATCAGGATCAGGAACTAGTCGAGCAACAGGTGAAGAATCACAGAGTCACAGAAGGGTTGAGGTTGGAAGGGACCCCTAGAGATCATGCAGCCCACTCCCATGCTCCAGCAGGGAAACCGGGGGCACGTGGCACAGGGACACTCTGTCTCGGTGACCGCATGAGCCCAGGTCAGCTCTGCTGCCCACGTGGGCTTTTTAGGTACCCAAAGCCAGGCCTCGAATCTGGCAGCTCCTTCCAAAGCTGCCTCACGTGAGCACACAATTATTAGGATGAGGGAGTAAGGCTGTTTTTTGGAAACCTCTATGGTCAGCAACAGCAGACCAATTCTGCATGGAGAAATCAGGTTCCACTGGCCATAGAGACAAAAACATCAGAATAGACTTTCTATTCAGGACGCCTGTGTCCGAGATCCAGATCAAGCCTTGAGCGGCATGGCAGGGGTGGCCTCTGGAGCACCCCCACACACACCTGCACACTTCAGGCACGGTGTCCGCAAGCCTGGGTGGTTTTGTGAAGATCCCCCATTCACTTTTAATAATCTCTTCCAAGGGGCTCTTTGGAAGCCCACTCCTAAGAGAGCCAAGGCGCAGCAGACTGCAGCCCTCCAGCCAGTCCTTGGCCATCCCATCTCCACGGGGAGCAGCGTCTGCGCTCCCCTGCCTTCCCCCCCGACACAATTTCTGGATTGAAGTAGGACTGCAGAGAGCTTGGAGAGGCCATGGCTGGGGGGAGCTGCCACCCAGGCCCTGCCGTGCTCGTTTCTGTCTTGGCAGAAGTCACCATCTTTCCTGTGAGAGCAAAAAAACTTCCTTAATTTTTTAAGTAATAAATCAGCAAGCTGCATCCCTGGATTTGGCATGAACAGGCACATGGGTGAGTAGCAGAAATGGAGGAAAGAGCACAACATTTCTCTTAGAATAATTTATTAAATACAGCATTAAAATTTGTATTTATGAATTCAGTCATTAAAAACAAAACTTCATCTCATATATATATATATTAAAGGACAATGACAATCATTCTATCAACATTGGTGCATGTTGTGCTAGCAGTGCTTGGAACAGCACCTCCTCTACGCTATCCTTAAAGCAGTTCAACTTTGTTGTCTTAAAAAAAGAAAGCATTTGCCAAGAAAGATTGCAGAACAGGGCCGGCCCCGGAGGGCTGCACGGGGCAGCAGGGAGACCAGTTCTAGGAGGTGCCCGAGCTCTGCGGGTTGCAGCCTCAGCCCCACTTGACTGTCTGCAGCTTCAAGCAGCTGCTTTGGGGCTTCCTCAGGCTGGGCAGTCAATACTAAAAAAGCTGAACAAGAGAAAGAGCTTGAAAGAAAAATGTTTTGATTACACCAGCTTCTTCCCCTGACCTGCCAGGTCCAGCAGAGGCTGCAGATGAGGCAGGGCACTTTGGGCTCCCTCTCACTTGTTTTCCCACCCTGCTGGGGCTGAATAGCGACTCTGGAGACACGCAGGAACCAGAGCCAACTGTGAAGAGTAGAGCGGCTGGGCGCAGTGCCCGCGCTCACCACCCAAGCTCATGTGTCCTGTGCTGGGCTCATCCCAGGAAACCTCAGGAAAGGGCTTCCATGGACAGGGCCCTTGGGCAGGCTCAGAGGTAGCATCAGAGCGACTGGTGTGGCTTGATTGTCACGGAATTCTGGCCTGCCTAGGGCACCCCGTGGCAGGGAGATGGGACACTGGCCACCTGGACCCCAGGCCCCTGCAGAAACCAGCGCTGCTTGTCCTGCAGGTCTAGCAGCAGGTGACGGCAGAGCCCAAGGCATGGGGAGCTGGTGACAAACACCCACGCTGACAGCACGGAGCTCTGCTCCCAGTGCGGCCCTGCTCCAGCGCCTGCGCTACCCTCCCTGCAGGCCCAGCCACCGCCAGAGCACTGAGGCTGCCACCCCACAGGTCTGTCAGCAAGGGCTGTGCTTTGGGCTTGTTAAACCCTCTTACAACCTGCTTACTCCAAGAAACCTCCCGTTTCAGCTACCCTTGACACCTACAAGGACAAGGCAGGGAGGCTGTCAGAAACATTCCTGGAGAGTATGTGGCCCACAAAAGAGAAGAGAAAGTCCACACAGCCCAGCCAGCGGAGACACGCCAAGTCAGGAGCATTTCAAATAAGGCATCGCAGGTGCTTTGACAGTAAAGCAGTTAGTGTTGACTACAGTACTTGGAACGCAGGCCGCTGCACAGGGCATCCCTGGGGCAGAGCCGGTCGGGCAGTGCTCTGTGCAGCAGCATGAGGTGCTCCCGCTCCCAGACCTCTCCTGCGCACACGCAGGCTGCTCCGGGGGCCCTTTTTGGTTTTCTTTTTCTTTTTTTTTTTCCCCTCCCAAGAAAGAGACTTAAAAGCCCAAGTTGGGATGCACCATTTACCCTGCCAAGCAGCCACCAAGATAGAAAAGACGCCTGGTGCTGCAGCAGACTTTGCAGTGGGCAGCCCCGCGGTGCCTGGGTGGGCAGCACCCCAGGGCTCGAAGCAGGGGGCTAGTTGCCGTTGCTGATGCTGGAGTTGGCACTGCTGCAGCTCTGCTCATAGGATGGAGGCGCCTCTGCAGGGAAAATAAAGAAGAAAAGCAGTTATAGCAGGTGCTTGCAAGGCTCTCTTCACCCTAGAGCACCACAGTACTGCAGCAACCTAGGATAAACACTGCTCCAAGGATCCAGCGGGCTGGAATATCCCCAGGTTTTTTGTCTTGGACGGTGTCTTAGCTCCCACCCCCACAACTTATGTCTTCAGACCAAATCCAGGCCCGCTCCAAGTCCGACGTAAGATTTCAGTTACAGCATTTTCCTGGCTCTGCTCCCGCCAGTCTCACCACAAGCCAAGAAGTTCTTGTATCAGTGGGAGGCTGAAAGCTCATTGCAGAACAGCGAGATCCTCTCAGGATAAGCCCGGGGCAGCCCGGGTTTCCGAAGAGGGAACAGGCAGCCGGCACTCACAGCTGTGAGAGCGGAACCCCTTCTGCAACTACGCGACAGAGCGATCTCCCGCTCCTCTCCCACTGCAGCCCCCACGCTACCAGCCCCGTATTTCAACTCTGATTGCTGCTAGCCCTTTGCTCGCAGGAGGTATTTCCTATCACACCGCCAGCCCGCACAGATGTCAGGAGAGGCTGCTCACCGTACGGGTAGCCCCACGTGCTGTACTCCGGGGGCAGAATGAGTGAGCTGGCTGTGGAAACGGGCACCACGTTCCCCTCAGCATAATAAGGGACGGTGGCTCCTGTTGACAGGCAGAGCGTGGGATGATTTGGAGAGCCTGTCTGCTCCGAGTCCAGCCTTGCTTCATGGAAGCTCAGTCCTGGAGCATAGCTAAACGGCTGCTGCTGGGAATGGCTTTTGGTGGGAATCAAAACATTGTCCATGGGATGATAGCCACTGGCAGCCTCCTCCTCCTCCGGTGGGGCGCTGGGCACCACAGCAGACGGTATGTGCGGGACCGACCGCGAGGGGCTGAGCGGCACCCTGTTCACAGCAATGTTACCAATATAAATGGGGAGAGCAACTGAGACCTCCGGTGACTTCAGGGAAACCTGGAAGAGAACGAGAAATAATCATAGAATCACTGAGGTTGGAAGGGACCTCTAGAGATCATCTAGTACCTGCACACGCAGGGTCACCTAGAGCACGTGGCACAGGGCTGCATCTAAGCGGGTTTTCAACATCTCCAGAGAAGGAGACTCCACAACCTCTCTTGGCAACCTGTTCCAGAGCTCTGACACCCTCACAGATAATGACAGCCTCTTCATCAGATCACCCAATTACAAGGGCCACTCATTCCACAAAGCTACCACAATCCAGGATAGAGCTCGACACAGAAACCCAAAGACAGTCTTAGCCATCGGCACCAACCTGGGGACACTGGTTCCACTAAGTTCCTCATCACACGATCATCTTCCCTTGTATGCTGCATGACCCAGCATGCCCAAGGCAGACCCCATGGGGCTGCCCGCTCCCCCAGGCACATCAGGGTACTCACTTGGATGTAGTAGTCAATATGTATGAGACTACAGCCCTGCAGGATGGACTGGGGCAAGGCTGGAACGAGGATCTGCTCTCTCCACTCGGCGTGTTTCCAGGCCTTCACCCCTGAGCCTTCCACCTCTGCAATGGTCCTCAAGTCGTAAATCCAGCGCTTGGATTTATAAGCCACTTTCTGCATATACAAGGGAAAGAATAGCAAGCAGGAGGTTTGCAGACATCCAGGCTGGCACGGGTTCGAGAGCCGTGCCAGCCTAGGAACAAGGTGCCCTTTGAGCTCCTCACCTGCAGCAGACTGGCGACCACAGCACCAGTGTCGCGGCCTGACTTGTTCTCTATATCCGTGCGGAGCTGAATCACTTGCCCCACGACGTAGCCTTTGAGATCCGAGGTGGCAGTCACGATAATGTTGCCACTTTTCACAAGCTTGTAGTTGAATTTCTTTGTGATTGACATAGTGTTGGGCTGCTGCAGGATAACAGAAGTACAAAGATGTTGGCTCAAGGGAGCCAGACAGCCTTCAGGAGTACAGTTAGAGATTCAAAAGGAGAAAGCAGGAATACCGGATTCCTCAGTTCCACAAATAATCAGTAACAGCATTGCCACAAGGGACAGGTCTCGCTACTGCGCAGCCTCAGCTTTGCTGTCCTATTAGCACATTCCCCAAACCCAAGTCTGCAGAAGCACTAGCTACTGCTGGCAGATGCCTCTCTCTGCATGCTGGAAACTCACATAGATCTTTCAAAGTGATGCATGGAAGAGTCAAGATGGCACAGTAGGACAGAGGAGGAGCAGGAGCCCTCACCCTGCCATTGCCCAAACAGGGCATGGGGTCCCAAAGCCACCTGACTACACCATTTATCCCACAGACAGCCACAGCATGAGAACAAGTGCCCCACGTCCAAGGGCTTCCCAACATGCTTTTTCTTACCCTTACCTCAATCTCAGGGATGTCATTCAGGTTAAGTGGGCAGAGAACGTAGAAGATCTTGCTGCACTTGTAGTCCTTGGAGAAGCGAGGTGTGTCTATCACAGCTTTCACCTGGTGGAGGACCTTGCCAAACGGACCTTCAAAAGATGTCGGAGCAGAGGCTGCAGTTCAGAGAGAGAGGGAAAAGGCATCATAAGGTTGAGTCATGGCAAACATCTGTGAACTGAAAATGGCCCCCTGAAACATCTTCCTTTTCACCTGAAGGGTTGTGCAAGTACTTTAGAGAGAGCACACTGCAGTCACCCCCAGAAAGAACTGGAGTAGGACACCTGGCTTGCTTGGAGACCTTGCTGGAAGCCTCCTCACCACAAGCAGAGAGCAGAGATCCTCTCTCTCCCTGCGCTGTGGGTTCAAAGGCTGGACTGGGATCTACTCTCAGACCCATCGTGCCCCCTAGACCAAGCTCAGAGAAGTGCCACCAGCCCAGCTTGACTGAGCTCTTGGCTAGCAGGGGCTGCCCTTACACTCCCTCTTGTCCCCAGGGCA
>VWPW01018973.1:0-55392 GCA_013389825.1 Crypturellus undulatus | reverse complement strand
GGGGCCTCCTTTTGTTCGGCGGCTGCTCCCGCCGCCGCCGCCTCGGCAAGCGGCGCCCCGCACCGGGGCTCAACTTGGATCAAGTTGGGGGTGCGGAGGGAGCAGCGGCGCCCGGGGCAGCGGGTAACGCGCCGGGTCCCGCGGCGGGGAGGGGGATGAGCGGCGGCCGCCGGGGCCCCGCGTGGGCGCTGCGGGGGCCGCGGGGACGTTTCTCGGTTCATCCCGAGGCAGCGGCAGGGACCCCGCGTTCCCCGGGGAGGCGACGGGCTCCGCTTTTTTGTTTTGCCGCCGCTTTTAAGCCCCTCTTGAGCCCACGCGGCTCCGCGCTGCATGGGGCATGTGCGGCCTCCCCGCCAGCCATATGGGACTCCTCTAATTGCACGGCGAGGAAAATGGCAGCTAAACTGCGTTTTTTATTCTTTAATTTTAGGCACCAAGTAGATGAAAGTTGAGAACGGGGTTGCAGCGGGAGCGCAGTTCGAAATATTTTGCGCTTCCCCAGTGTTTCTTCTGGGAACTCGCGTTTAAAGTAAACAGGATTTAAAGCCCTACAGACAGAGGAGCAGTATTCCAATGTAAAGCCATTAATCTG
Source organism: Crypturellus undulatus (assembly GCA_013389825.1). Taxonomy (NCBI): domain Eukaryota; kingdom Metazoa; phylum Chordata; class Aves; order Tinamiformes; family Tinamidae; genus Crypturellus; species Crypturellus undulatus. Next base: position 54,800 of record VWPW01018973.1, on the reverse strand, counting down.
CGGGCAATTAGTTCCAGACGCGCAACCAACTCTGCGTTTTTTGCCCGATTTTTTTTTTTTTTTTTGCTGCTCTTACAGGCAACCACATTTTTGAGCGCATATAGAGCCTGGTGGAATATCCCAAGGCAGCCGCGATGCATCGCAGCCCGTTGCAAGCCGCGTGGGAGCACCGTTTCGTTTATTTTTCTTCCACAGCTCCGTCATGTAGCAGCGTTTAAACTATTCCCCGGGGATCTCCGGGCCCAGGGAAAGGTGGGTTTGAGGCCAGGGCGCTCATTGTGCGGCGCAGGCTGGTGCTTGGCACGCAGCTCCCGCCGCGCTATTTGATCTGCCTGCCCGGCACATTGACTAGGATTACACCATTTTTTTTATCCCCTTCCCGGTGGCTGTTTGAACGCGCTGCATCAGTGAGTGTTGTTCAATAGCCCGTTTTAAGACCCCAACTGCATGCGTGCACTTTTAAGCAGGTTTCCAGAGAAAGGCAGTTAAGAATTTGTCTTGTTTTGTGGTCAGGATTTATGAATTGAGGCGAGGGCTGACGTAATCTACCCTACCACTTCCTTTGTGTGTGTTTTATAGTCGATAGCGCTTTTTTGTTTTACTTAAAATAGCCGTGACTGTTTCTTAAACACACTTCTGCCTCCTTTACAGTGCGGCCTTCGGGTAAGCAGGCAACTTGTGAAAGTTGTGCTGATGCCTCTGTGGAAATGGTTCCTGCGTGTCCCCAGGAAGCTTCGGTGAACGCCTTGTGTGTTAAATAGATCAGCCTTTAATTGTAATTAACATTGCAGTGTGTACAGCTGCTCTGCCTTGCCTGTCTTTGCAATTTTACTACAGGTTGCAAAGGATCCCTTGGTGCGCCTCAGCCCCTTCTGTGCTTGCTTTCACTTCTGTGATGGGGACAAAACAGGCTTTTGTTTGCAGGTTTCAGTGGTTAATAGCTCATCTGTGGGAGCTTTTGTTTTGATTTGGGGTATGGGGAGGGAAGGAAAATAAGCTGTTTATTGATAAACTGGTGCTAAGCGTGTTTGCTTTGGAGCTGGGGGAGGTTATGCTATCTATTTTCCCTTATGAGCAGCCAAAAGGAACAACCCAGTGTGTAATGTCACAAGGTCAGGGATGTTTTTCTTGTGAATGCGTTAATGCTGTAGTGTCTGTAGGTAGAGTATCTGAAGGGTTGTTCTGCTCTCCACCTGGAAAAAAATCTTTCTGGAGTGTAGAAACAAAATGCTATTCCTTTCTGGTCAGTCCTCCGGCTGCTGAAATCCTGCTTTAATGGTGCAAATTTCAGTAGCTAAAAAATAGGCAGATCCACAAACACAGCAGAGTTGTATCAGCTGCAACTGCAAGTTCGTCTGGATGTATCGTGTTGTCCCAAAGTCCTGTGCTGAGGGCCCAAACCAACTACTTATGTCAGTGTTTGATACATCGGGAGATTTTAGGTAGAAAAATCCCTATTTCCTATAACTTGTTGGTTTATCTTGATAATGAAGTGTTGCGTGTTCTCAAAAGACTCCCTTGTAGGGCTGCAGTTTGATGGAGTTGTCTCACTGTCAGGTTTGTGTGCGTGTGTTAATCTTTTTGGACTTGTTCAGCAAATATCAAGAGTGGGAGTGCTAAGACTGTGCTCAGTTCGGAGTGAAATGAGTAAAAAAGGGTGATTCTGAAGTTGGGCACGTTTGGCTGATGTCATCTCATGCTTGAGATCTAGTTGCTCATAAGCAACATCCCAAAGATAGGAGGTGTGAACATAATTATGTACGTGCTGAGCTGATTGTGGCGTGTGGATTGCTCTTTTGCCCAAGTGTTTTGAAAAATTTAGCGTATTTGCAGCAGTAATGAAGGCTCTCACATGAGTGGTTTAAATTGGGGTGGCTGCAGCTGTTGCCTGCCCCAGCTCTCAGTGTCTTGCGACTTACGGTCACTGTCACCTCAGAGCCTGCAGCCAGGGGTTTTGGAGCAGCCCCCGTTTCCAGCCCAGCTTTTAGGTTAAACAAGTTCAATTTCGGACATAAAACGAAGACGTTCAAGGAGCTAAGTTACAAGTGAGCAGATGCATTTTTCTCAGAGACTTGATACTCTTTGGGGATGGAGCCTCAGGTATAGCTCCTATCTTGGAGATTCAGAGCACTGTATAGAAATAGCTGATCTTTTCTAGGTATTAGGAAGTAGAAGTTCTGTGTAGTCTGTGGTGTTTGATGCAAGTGTTTGGTGCTTTCATTTCTCTAAAAGCTACGGAGCAGCTGGCACTGGTTTAGTTGAATCGTGACCTCCAGATGTGATCTGATCAGTCAACAAACCTCTCCACTACTTTTATTTATTTTCTGAGCCGTAATGCACTTTTCTTTGTCAAGATGTCATCTTTTCACTTGCATAGACTTCAGGTAAAGATATAGGTGATAATCGCCATTTTGTAATTGACCTAAGAATATTGTGTATGTTTTATAAGCTTTTGAGTATCTTCCTCTTGCACTTTGAGTGTAAATAAGATAAGTGTCTTAACTGTTGTCGTCTTAAAGCAGAGAGCTCCCCGATAGTCCACTGTGATTTTCTACTATTGACAGGCGATTGCAGGAATCTTTAAACAGAGCTTTTTATCCTTGCACTTGCTGGGAACTGTTGCCTTAGAAATATTCCTGCTCCCAGGGCAGACGAAGCTTGGCCTCGCTGCACGTAACTGGGGTCTGTTTTACGGGACAGATTTCTCTGTTATTAGATATTCATGTAACACTGAGCTGAACAGTAGAAGACTGAAACCATAAAAACCTGCCTGTAAGCTGGTTAACTTTCTGCGTATGAAAAATGCGTCGTGAAGCATCTTTAAAATGTTGAGGGGGAAACCTGGTTTCTATTCCTCAACTTCCTTTAACAAAGGTGAAATTCATTCCAGAAGAACGGGCAAAAAATTAGGATTTATTACTAAGTTGGCCTGGGGTAGTGGTTTGAGTTCTGACCTCTGGGTGCAAAGTGAAAACAAATAGCGTTGAAAACGTAAATGATTAAAGCAGACTCGCCGCTTTTAGGAAAACCTCATTATTGCATTTTGCCCACAAAAGGCCTTGATGATTGTGTAAATATTTTGCTACTGGAATGATAGCGTTTGGTGATATGTAAATTGTTTGTTATAGTTACTTGTTTTTTTTATGTAATGTGGTCTTGGAATGGTAGTTTTCTGCTGCTAGGAAAAGCACAGGAGAAGCAGGAGTAGTAAATTTGGCGTTAGCAGCGTGACTGTATGTTGTCTCATGGGGACAAGCAACGTGCACCTTTCAAGAAGATTATTTGGTGTGATTTGGCTTCTTGGCCAAAAAGGGTGTAATTCCGAGACAACAATACAGCATGGAATAACAGCAGCCCTGAAATGTGATGGATTTGGCTTTAAGAAGTTGAATATTTGCATGTTTCTCTAAACTAAGTTGGCTGCAGAATGACAGGTCTGACAGCTAAACCTTCCCTTTGAATTACTCTTGGTCTAGAGACACTCTTGCAGCTGAGGGCTGATTTGAATTTCCTTGAAACCAGCACTGAAAAGGTGCTTTTGGCAGTGTTTTTGTGAGTTTGTTGATAGGGATCAAAATGACTTGTTATTGAGATAAAGCTGAGTGTTTTTTAAAGCAGTAACTGTTTCAGCAGCATCTGGAGTCTTATAACTTTTTATTCTGTTTGGTTACTTAAAATTTAAGGCGTTCAGTGATTTGATACACACACTGTAGGGTTTTGCATGTGTGCGTGTTTCAATCCTGTTTTAGATGCTGAGGACCTGTGTTTGGAGGGTGGTGGTGGTTGGAACTGGGGAAGATGCAGTGTGTTCAGCCATTGCACTGAGTATTTTACTTGGTTGTTCTAACACCTCTGCTCTCATTCACGTGGCCAGTAAAATGCTGGCAATGAAGTAATTATAAAAGTGATGCTGCTGTGGCTTTAGTTCCTTTCATTCCTGAATAGGGAGGTTTCAGCCCCCTAATCTAATCAGTCTACAAAATTAATGTATTTACCCCAAACACAGCCAATATGTAACTGCCTTTGACCTTGGGAAGTTGAGTCTTTTTTGTTCTTGCTGGCTCTTTTTAGGTATTTTTCCTCCCTCTTTTTTTCCCCAGCCCCCAGGTATATTTCTTGGAAAATTACAGAAGCCCAGCAGTGGAAATGTTATTTTTAACCCCACATATGTTGGACCTGGGAACTTAGTTATCTGTATTTTTCCATGTTGTGAAGATTCTTGGGTTTAGTCAGTGCCTGATGACTGAGAGTGGCCTCAGCAGGTAGTTAAAATTACAAGCTAGCGGGGAAGTGATTGAGCCAGAGCACAACAGTCTGAGCACCTCACACAGCTTAAAAAAAAAAAAAGAGAAAAAAATCCATCCTTAAATCTGACATAATAATAGATCCCTGTAGAATTTACTTTTATAAGCAGTCAAAACATACTGTGTTTGCTCCATTTCCTGTTGAAATCTAACAAAGGAGCCAAAAATCAGATTTCCCTTTCCTGATGATAAAGCTATTCCTTAGAGATTAGGGCTGGCAATAGATTTTTTTTTTTTTTTTTTGCTAAATCTCTATACATACACATGTCACATGTATATATTACCTACGAGCATTCAATTACCAAGCAGGAATTGGTGAGTGTATGTATGTGTATGCATATAAATTATATATACACCAATTCCTGCTTGGTAATTGAATGTTCATGGTAATCTTCATGTCTTGGTTTGTCTAAGAGCACGGGAGGAAGAAAATATCTAAAGTGCACGATCAGTATCAGAATATTGTAACCGATTTAAGGTGGAGACCCAGCCTGTGTTTGGTTAGGGCTGATATAAATAGGTAAGAGCAACCCAAGGTTATTAGATCATTTGGAGACTGATTACCCTTTCACAGTGTAATAAAGTAATTATGAATAGTGTATGAAAATTGGTTGCAGTCTGTTTCAACATATTATGACTGTCTGACTTTAAAAGAAATTACATTGTCCTCTTTTGTGCTGCTCTGATAATTTGCATATTCAAAGCACGTTAGGTATTTGTCACTTCCAGCTGTAAATGCTAAACAGCATTTTAAAAAAGCAAATTATGCCATCTGTTTGTATAGGTTTTCGGTGAGGTTTCTCAGTTCTTGTTAATATTTCACCTAGGGTCTGTTGTCTTTACAGTAGCTCACGCTGCTGTTGCCGAGGGAATTTGGAGTGTGTTTTGGTGGAAATCAAAATAATTCTTTCATGAATGGATGTTGTAGTTGGAGCTGTTGCAACCTTATCTCTTTGTAGGGCTGTTTTCTGCAAAAAGTGACGCTTTGAACGAGAGAGTCCTGCTGCTGTCTTTGTGGCTTCATTAAACTTGTGGCTAAAAATGTGCATGCAAAAAAAGGTGGGATCCGCTGGGATCTCTAAACTGCAGCCAGGAATGGTCACCTGTGGGATGCTTAGGGCTGGAGCCCGACGTGCAGGTGAATGGGTGTGAGGGGCTTCTGGGCTCTTGGGGATGTTTGCCCTAGAAGGATGGGTAAAGTCTGTATCCGGTAAAAGCAAATTTTGTGGCTCCTTAAAGCTCAGAGGCAGGGATATAAATTGGAGTGAAACTAAAGATATGTAAATTTTGAACTTCTCAGTTTCGCCCTTTTGCAAATGATGCTGTAGGAAGTTGTGTTTTGGTATAAGGCTTTATTGAATCCATGCTTTTGGCTGGCTGCCTTTCTCCCAGAGACACGCTGTGGTATCCAAGATGCCAAAGGTAAGTGTAAGAGTTGTTATCTTCTGTGTTACACTCGTGTGGGAGTTCAGCGGTGGTTTAACATTTCAGGAGCAGCGCAGGGCTCCTGACAGGAGAACCTCTACTCGCTCCGCATCTCTCTGCTTGCTCTGACTGAATAGAATTGCTGTTGGCAAGAACTTAAAAATACTACAAGCCAAAGCAATCAAATCCCCACGTTGTTTCTCCTGCCGCGGTGTGGAGTGCGAAGCCGACATGAATCTCCTGGGAGAGCTTTTGGCATCATTTTTTTCTCAGAGCTGCGGTGGTCCCTGAGCCCCTTGGTGGGTTCTGCTCCCGGGGCCTCTGCAGCGGCAGAACAAGAAGCTTTTAACGTCCTGCAGGACCAGCGGCGCCTTTGCACGTGCAGATGTATGAGCTTTATTAAAACAGCACCAGCCTCCCTGTTGACATGAGTCCTGCACTGTGACTTTAAGCCAAACTGGGGTATGAGGCTTCTATTCCAAGCTTTTTTTATAACTGCAAAATGAAGATTTTATCACAAGGCCCCAGAAGAATACAGTGCTCGGGGTGCTTTGCTGCAAGCTGGAGATCCCACCAGGCGTAAGGTCACCTTTCCTTGTGCCTATCCCTTCCTAAGGGGCTAAGGACTGCTGACACAGCTGAAATCTTAAACTAAGGGTGGGATTCTGCAGTGTGTTTCTGTTGCTGTCATGGATATCTCTCCTTACAGTTCAAGGAAATGTGAACCAGGCCAGATATGCTTCACAAAAAAAAAAAAAAAAAAAAAAAAAGAAAAAGGGTGTCATTTTCTTCAAATTTGACTTTTTAATGTAGTTTGTTTTGCATTCGAAATACAGCAGTAGCTTGTTAAGCTTGTTTGAAGGTTGCTTCCGTGCAACTTCTGAAGTATGTTAACTGTTCGTCTTAAAGAGATGAAAAATTGATCAAGTCGTACAGATAAGTACGTGAATAGATGATGAGCAGTAGGAGCTTTCCCTGTAATCATCTTTAAGGCATGTTTGAAACTTCTTCCCTTGCTTTTTGCAGGCTAAAACGTGCATGTGACTGAGCCATCGGGCTGAGAACTGCTGGGTGTGCTTTTATAGAGGCTTCCCTTGTTCCTTCTTGTCAGAGCCTTCTGATATTTAAATGCTGTACATAAAACTCATCTATTTTCTAAACTCAGGGTACTTCATGTAACGGGTTTCGAAAAGGCTGCTTGTACCAAAGTTCATTCAGATTCAGAGGCCAGTTCCTAACTCATACATGTTAAGAACCAGCCAGCAAGTAATGAATCTCAACCCAACTGCATGCGTTATCTCTGGGGAGGGATTGCAGGGCTGTTGGAGAAAACAGGCTGATCCCCAAAGTGTTGACTGGATTTAATTGGGTTTAATCCCAACTGGATTTAAGTGGGTCCCAACTGTTTGGGTAACTGGTGCTTGGTGGATTTTCTTTGTCGTTTTGGGAGCAGCTCTGGGATTGTAAGTCGGCTCGGGATGAGGTTAGTGTTTTAGGAGGGAACACGGATATGACAGATAACTTGACGGGCGTCTAAACTCCTGCTCTTTCAGGTCTTTCATGTTCATGTGCAGTCAGAGATGGAGACTTCTGAGAGGAGAATCCTCAAAGGCAAAACTTTATTGCACAGTATTTATAATAGATACATGGTTTGTTTTATTATCCTGTGCTACTAAAGGATCGCCTCAGGTTTTTTATTTGGAAAAATGAGCATTCCTCCTAACCGCTTCTATTTCGGGAATACACTAAACTCTAGTAGACCAATCTGGAGGCTTTGAAACACTTGGTGGAAAAGCAGGTTCCGAAAGCAGCCAGCCATTAGAATATCCTTTCTGAATATTCCAGTACAGCTTATTCCTTTATGTATAAAAGTGTGCAACTTTGATGTGTGTTCTGCCTGGAACTAAGAATAGGCTTATTGTGGTCTGCCTCAAATACAAAATTAAAGACTAACCTTGGTGTCAGCAGGGAGATCTGCCTCTTATCTCATTCCCGTAGGTGCCTGTAGTGAACAGTGCTTTGGTGATTGCAGCCCTCAGCTGGACTGAGGGTTGTAGATGATGATGCTAAAGGGAGTATTACCCTCTTCCTGGCCTATAATTGGCGACCTAAAACTGGCTCCAGAGGTTGGTGGTTTCTGCTAATCTGTTCTCCTTGATGATTCCCTGTTAGGACAGCTGTGCAGGGCTCAGTTTCAACACACATCTAATTTTCCTTGCTGTTTGTCAAGTTGGTTTTGGGAGTTTGTTTTCTTCTTTGTTAAAAGCTTCAGACATCAAGAGCTGGAGTATTTCCTAAACAGCAGCTCTCTGCCATTTATCTTAAATAGTCAGTCCTAGCTCACGGTGGTGGAAGTTGCCTGTTTCTGATTAAAAGGAAATAAATGATTACAATTGCCCATAATTACATTGGGGGAATTACATTAAGGAAATCAGACCTTTATATTATGTGATGATTTAAGCCCTTACTGTTGTAGGAGGCTAGAAGATTAAAAAGTTGGGGACATTGGGTGGTATTGAGTTGTGCTGTGATAAATTTGTGTGCGTAAGCAGTGTTGTTTGGGAGTTCTGAGGAGTTTTTGAGAAGGAGGAAGATTTGGGGGGAGTTTTTTCCCCATGAGATTAGGGAAAGAGCTGGGCGTGAGCTCTGCTCCTTGCTGGCTCTTGAGAGCTCAGCAGCAGACGGGTTATTCCAGGTCTGCCATGGTCTGTGTGTGACCTTGGAGAAGTTACTATGCTTAAAAGGCACCTCTTGTTTATACTTCAAACAAATACCCATGTGACAACTTTGGTTTCCTATCGCTTAAGATTTATATCGCGTGATTTCTGAGATATAGACCCTTTTAGTGGAGGCTTTAACGTGTTTGGAGATCTTCAGGCTGAGATACAGGAAGATAACGAATCGTTGCATAGGTTGCCTATAGACTCATTTATATTTAAACAGTAAACACTTGTCTCAAAGCTTCCTGTGCTCGTGCTCACTCTCTTGCACCCAAAATTGCATGTTTGCTGTGTGAATAACACGCCTGCTGCCTCCCAGCAGAACCTGCTCGTGTTGCCTAAGAGCCAAGATCAAAGGTCGTGCTTCCAGTAGCAAGACTTTCCTCCTTGAAACACTCTGCATTCGTGGTGCTGGATTCCATAAGTGTAATAAAGGAAGTGAGATGTAATTTAATATATTACAGTTGTTAAGTATTATGAAATTATGAAGAATATGCTGACTGTTTGCTGTAGGCAGCCTATAATAGGAGCGGCAGATCAAGTCTGAGTTTCACCCATGAATAAGCAGACTTAATCTCCTGATTACAACAGTGCTTCTGTACTGGGAAGAGAGGCTTTGCAGGATAGAAAATTCTGATGTCTACTCTGTTATTAGCCCAAATAAGCTGCTGCTCAGAGAAAATGATACCAATATCTAAAATTAAAAGCGGTTTCTCTAGACAGAAATCTTATTAGGCTCGGTGCTTCTGTGAGAATGTTTTAAAACGGTGGATGACAAACAACATGGTCTTAGTCACCATTGCCTGCTCTGATAACTTTTCCCCAGTATTGTAGGATCGAATGGGGAGAACTTGAGGTATTTACAATGTTGGAGCATCTTATAGGAATTCTCGTGGCATCTTTTTAGCTACTGCTCTATTTAGTCTCTCAGGATGCTGGTTTCTTTGGAGAAAATTATTTGAATTAAAGCAACATTTCAGTGGAAGCATTCAGTCAAGTGATCGTAGGAACCCACCCTGCAGTCCTCCATTATTCTGAGTAATTAGCACAGAAAAGTAGTTATAAATAAATAAAAGTTAAATCGGACTGTGGCTGAAGACTAGGGTTTTTGTCTTGATGGTTGTTGCTCACAAGGATTTTCAAGAAAATAAACTGGTCTGGCTTTAGTTTGAGTGATTTGGAGGTTTTTCATCTTGTTCCCTGTGCTTCGTTGGCTGAATGATTAACCTTCAAGTACAGCCCTGTCTTGTAAAAAAGGTTGCTGGAAGGAAAGCGGTGTAGTTGTGGTCGATAAGCTATAGTCTGGTCAAAATATTCTGGGTATTGTGACAAATTCTTTTGTTTAACTTTCTTTTTAAAATATTCTTAGGCAGCCTCATGCTACTTTCTTGGCTCCAAATGACATAAAATCCCCTAGATAACAGCTCTTGTAACAAAACCAGCTCCCTATATGTCCCTTGGGCCTGTTCTGCTCTGAACAGCCTTCTTCTTCCTTTTTAGTGGTATTCCAGGACTTTGCATGTCTCTGACTTACATTGCAGCAGTCATTTACATTATCCTGTACGACTTTGGGAGAGGAAATAATACTTGGCTTCGTATTTGGTGTCTGTTGCTCCCATGTGTTATGACTACAGAGGTCATTAGAGCACATTTTTACACCCGTAAAGCAGTTGTAAAACATTGTGTGAAAATGTTTTTGCTTTGTGCTTGCGAAGAATGTCTTCTTTTTTCTTCTGCTCTCTTGTTTCTTTAGGTTTTGTCGCATCAGCACTGAGAAGAGAGAGTCTTATGATCTTATCTAAACTGGCAGTGCACGTAGCTCATCTGTCAGACAGACCCTTGACCTGGTTTGGGGAATGATGGAATAATATCCCAGTCGGAGCAGCTTGGTGTGAAGGTGGAATTTGCAAGGGGAGAGCGTGGATACGCAGCGTTGCACAGGCTGTGATTTAAAATCTGACAGCTGTGGGCAGAGCTGGTACAAGACATGACTCAGAAATAGGAGATCTTTTGTTTTGCTTTTCTCAGGTCAAACTGGGTAAGCTGCAGCAAAAATAAGAATATGGTCATTGTCATGAGAAACACTCGGGCCTGTCCCCCTTTCTTCAAGTGGGCATCGCTTTGCAGCTGGGAGAGCTGCTCGTGAAGGCAGTGCCTGTGTCTTCCCCTGCACACTGCCCCTTTCTGTCCCCACAAGCTTCTCAAACCATTTGGGGATGATTAGCAGAGAGCAATTGGAAGAGAACAAACGGGCTGTTAATTGCCTGCGCTTCAGAGGGCTCGCAGGAGCTCTGAACTGTAAATATGTAACTCGTAATGACCGCTCCTGGCCAAAGGGTTCCAGTGCTCTATTTGTTTTATAACTTGAAATGCCAGCGAAGGAGACCAGTCTCTTATCAGTTGTCTTTCATATCGCTGGAGGAAGATGTGTAAAGGCTATTTAAAGACTTCTAGCAAGCTTGCTTCCAGGAAAGTCTTCCCAGGAGCACTGCAGCACCCAAATTTGTTGCTTTCCGTTCATGGGTGGGTAGAAATGAGGGATCCCTTGTGTCCCAAAGCTGGTCCTGAAGCACTGTAAGGGTTGAGCGCTGCTGTGTTGGTTCTTTGCTGAACCAAACCTTTCCCTGCCCTTCAGGGGTGACTGGGGAGGCCTGGGCTGACTCGTCATAGTTTATGTGTCCATAGGAGCCAGCGGTTGCAGAACAGCCACTGCCAGCGCTCTATACAGGTATGCTCATTCTATAGAAACATGATATTTTTATGCCCTAGCTTGTCTCCTACCTGTATTTTGGAGCAGAATGGGATAAGTTGCTGCTTGGTGTGAGTTTTTCTCTTGCCCAACACAGTTATGTCGCAGTTTGTCTTGCAAGAGCCCAAAACTCTCTGAAGATGTAAAGTGTTCTTGGACCAAGCTGCAGTGTTCAGTAGTACAAGTGTCGTTTCTTTATTGCTGCTTAATAAGAAAAGCTGATGAATCACATACTTGAAAAACAAAGCAAGACCAGCACTGCCTTTTGTTTTTAATGGGCCTAAAAAGCTGCGTCTGTTTGAACAGACTTGGATGCTTTTCTAATAGCGTGCTAGTTTGTAGCAATATCTGTAAATGAGGCTTTGTTTCCTGCTCTTCTGATGAAACTCTGTGAATAGCTATTTTATTTGGGTTGCTTTTATTTTATAAAGGTCAGGGAAAGGACATATTCTCAGTGTTGACAGTAAATTTATATGGTGCTGGAGCGAGAAGCGTGTTACCAGTGGACCAGGTAACACCTAACTTCATTTGCATCCATGCTGTAGCTCTTGCTACCAAAATGGAACGCTTGATAGTTTTTAGAAGTGTATCAAAAGCTTATTTAGCTGTACCAAATAAAAGGGTTCACGTCTGGTTTGCAGGATATAGGTAGCAAATTGTGTGCTTTGCAGTTCCCCTGTGGAGGACAGTGCTGCAACAAGTGCAGCACTTGCATGGGGTAGCCGAAACTGTTGCTTATCAGAGTTTTCTGTTCTTTTTGTAAACCAAGAGTGTAAACTTCAGTTGTCTTTCAATTCTTTCTTGATATCCAAATTAGGAGAACTGTGTGAAAGGAGCTCTAGGTCCAGCAATTTCAGCACATACTTCCTTTAATCTGGCATTTGCTGAATACAGTGCCTTTTTATCTTGCAACATGAGACTAAAAGCTTACAGAAGAATGGTCCTGTTGTGTTTATTAAGACTAGTAACACATGACCAATACAAATCTTGTTAAAAGATTTATCTGTCTGGCTTGCTTACACAAGAAAAAGGAGCTCTTCTCCATATTTTTAGCTACCCTGCATGCTTAGCTGCCTTCCTGCTGCAGTCTCCTAGCATTTCTGTGCGACTTGCTTTCACATTATCTTTAAAACCTGACTCTGTAAGTACATAAACCTCTTAACCGGTATTAATGTGCAAAGAGTTGGTATGTCTGCCTTTTGCTCTGATAATGATTTCCAGGTGTGTAGATCACGTAACAGTAGAGCCGGGTATGTTATGGGTAACTGCAGCTTGGCAATGTGCTTAACTCCGCGTGCCCAGATGTGGCTCTGATAACACCCTTCTCTTGGGAGAGAGGAATCCTGCTTATCCTGACCTGGGTGGGAGCACGTGAAGGTTTTTTTTGTACATCAAATAGTGGAGATTTAATTTGAACCAACTTTAAAATGCTGGAGAAGATTTAGACAGGTGAATATGTGATAGCGACCACTTGATAATAATGTTCGTGAACTTTTGCACTTTGTTACTCTTTCAAAATGAAGTTTAAATTGTGCCTACTTGATTTCTTATGAAATACTCAAGCAGTAATCTTGGTATTGTATTATTTTGTGTAAATATACTGATTTTTTTCCTATTCGTTGCGTTTAAACAAAGCTGTGCAATTGTGTTCTTTACGAGCTGGGTGTACAGCACTTACTTGTTCCCAGGGATCTCAACTGTGCAGCTTGGATTTTTGCCTGGATAGGTAAACTGCACCAGCTGTTTTGCTTCTGGATTCATTTTGAGCCAGAGGTGAGGAACTTCAAATCACGTATCAATCCTTCCCTCCTAAAATTACTTGATGCTGAAGAAGATGGGAATTGAAGTGCTCTGTGCTATTCTGTGTCTTGATTTTATGATTGTTTAGGTAATGTAAATGGTGTGAATTTAAGAAATAAGCGCCAAATAATTGGCTGGTGTTGGATAGTGTCAATCTGTGGCACTTAGTGGAAGCAACTCGAGGAGGTTTGCACAAATGTGCATCTTTTTTGGTGGCATCCAAGCTTGGATTGCAAGCACAGATTCCCAGCAATGTCAGGACAGGAAACAGCAATGGAACAACATGAGCTGTGCTATGTGCGTAGTCCTTCCTGCTGTACGAACATAGGTAATAAATTGTCTGCTGTTATCAGTGGGCTGTATTAGGCTTTTTTTGAAATACTCTCAAGGTTTCTGCCCTGTGAGTGGGTCAGCACATGGACAGGAGGGTTCTGTGCTGCAGCATAACCCCATGCTGTTTGTAAACCCCATGGCGAAGAGTCATCGTTTTCCTTCTGATTTCTGGAAGAAGGATTCCGGGAGCCAGTGTCTGCTCTTGCTGAGAGTGCCTTTGGGCCAGTGGTGCTTGAAGAGGTAAGGAGTTTGCTGGTTCATTTAAAGCTTTTTGTGATCTTTTATTCTCCTTGTATAAAATGGAACCGGATGCCATTGAACCTTTTTGCTCTTGTATTCACATCTAGAGTGCAAAAAACAGGAACATGCCGAGAGAAGATGCCTGTCAACATGACGCTCAAGACAGCGCAGTGACTTATTAGCAAACATCTGGAAACTTGGTGAGAAATTAATTGCTTATTACAGTTGTGTAGGAGCAATGACATAGCTGAAATGTTGTGAAGTCTTCGTTTTGTTTTTACATTTTGACAAATAATTGCACTTTTTTTTTCCTCTTACAGATAGCGGGATCAGATGAATAAAGCTGCCTCACTACTCAGGAAAACCTTGGACTAGAGTAAACCTTTCATGCTGTTACCATTTGTTGCATCTTGTTGCCTGCTAATGCTTACTTCTTGCAAGGAAATATTGTCGTCTTTATATATTTATATCTTTGAAAATGAAGACCCTGCAAGTTATATTTAGACTGAATTTGAAAATGTTTAGGCAGATCTGATCAGATAAATATTTATTATGGTATCTTTTCTCCTCTCTGACTTTGGGAACAGAGTTGGGAAAGGAGTGATGAGTGTAAAATACAACACGTTACTGTTTTGAGCGTTGACTAGTGTCCTGGAAGATGTTGAGGACATTTGTGTGCTATTGTTTGGAATGATGCTGCTCTGGAGTCATCTGTTAAATGGATGAGAGGTGCAAAAGACAGATGGGGAAGGCAGAGGCTGTTGCTGCAGGGTGGTTCCTCCCAGGTTGGTCTGCGCTGACGTGCTCCTCTTGGGCTGCGGGCAGAGGCATCACCCTTGCGACTTGTAAGAGCAGTTTTAGCTCTTCTGGAACCTCTTGTGCAATGTTGAACGCTCTGAATAAAGATCGTGTTTACAACATGTACCTGGGGTGTCATGCGAAGCGGCCAGGTGCTGTGGGGACAATGTTCTCTTGCTGAAGCAGCTGCTTCCAGGCTTGTTTGCTGGAATCTTTATTACCATCTTGCCTTGCCCATCTCTGGCACACACTCCTCAATCTGTTTTTTTGCTAGATTCCTACTTTCTCTTTCAGTCTTTCTTTCAGAAGCGTTTGGATATTATTTAAGTAGCAAATATCCGTGTTTTCTAGTAGAAGGCAGAGAACAAAACTTCAGCCTTTGCAGTCCTAAAGGAGCTGAGCCAAGTTTGCCTTACGAATCTCCAGATCGTTTGAACAAGTCTCTTTGCTATTCCCCTTCCAATCATTTTGAGACGTTTTCTTTGAAATAACGTGAAGCCAAAGCTGTTGGGTATTCATCCCGACCTCAGGTATCTTACTGGAACTCTTTCATACTGCAGTACTCCGTGATGAAGTAGGTTTGAAGGAGTGGCCTGGCACGGGAGAATTGCTTTTCTTATCTCTGTGTACTTTTCAGACGGGGCATATTGATTGGGTGGAGAGGAGTGAAGCTTTCCCGTTGTCGATGTATTAAATTGACTTGGATAATTGGGCAGATCTCAAGCATCTATTAAAAATAATAAGAAATTCCTATGATATGATTGGGCAAAGCGAACTATTTCTGAGAAGGTTTCTCAGCTTGCACTAAACAAATGAAGGCAGAGGTGGTTCTTCCACTCCTTTGTGTACCTGTCTCAGCCATTTTAAAAAGGTTGTTCTCCTTCTAGCTTAAATGATTGCTTTCCTCTGAGATTAACCTCTAGGAAATTCCCTGTGAGAGAAGCAGTAAACCAGTATCAAAGGCAGTTAATGCTCTCCAACCTGTGGTGCTCTAATCTGAATTTCTTTTCTGTAGTGTGATGACAGAAGCAGCTGCTTTGGTGGCTGTCTGGTAGAGTGGGGATGAGGCGCTGCCAATGAGTAAAATTACTGCAAACCCAAGCTATAAAGCTTGCCAAAAACCACTAAGATTTTCAGTCTATTTACTTCTACTGTCCTAATCCAGCTTTAAACATCTGTGTAATTACTGTGTTTGGCAATATACATGATGTATGAGCACAGTTCGCTTGTGAGAACAAAAAAACAAGGCACGGAATCTTTTTGTAATGGTGTTAGCTTTATGGATTCCATATCATCTATGTATAATTATGTATAAAATGATGAAAGTGCTTAACCCAGTACAACATCTGTAACTGATGAGGAGTGTTAGGAAGCGGATGAGCATTCGTGGTGCTTGGGTTTTCATGTGTTATTAGGCAACGCTGCAGCTTTCAAACATGAAGGTAGTTGGGTTCTCCTCCCTGTTCCAGTGTGGAAAGTAGAAATGGGGAGAGGGATGCTGTGCAGGTGCTTAAGTTTAGATAATGTCATACTAGTTTTAAGATAAATTTTCAGTCTTTTGATTGCTGAGGTCCCCCTATACCCCCGGTCCTTTGACATGTGAGGTATTTGTGTAAGAAATTTGAGTGGTACCTTTGAGACTTCATCCTAATGCTGGTCAGACTAGATGGACTATCTCGTGTTCTCCTGTGCTGTTCATAAATACATTTGCCCTGAAAATGGCTTTCACTTGAGTTCTTCTAACGGGAGGTCTAGGAGAAAGGGGACAAAACACCGGTTTATACGGCCGGCAACCTCACAGATGGACAAACTGAGCAGATTGTGGCATACGTTAGTGCTTGCGCAGGCCTGCAGTAAACTTAATCTCCCCGAGGACGCTGCTTATTTATTCACCGTTACTCTGGCTGCACCGGAAAGCGAAGGGCCGTGATCTTTGTGCAGGTTATACGGAGATGCTGCAAGTGCAAGAGAGGCTTCCACCCTTGAGAGAGGAGGGAAAAGCTGACACTGCTGCTTTATGGCCGCTTGACTCTTAATTAATAAAAGAATCTTAATTAATATAAATTGGAGTAATCCTATCATAAAAATTAGTGATTCAATGCTCAGGAGAGAGCTGAAGGAGAAGTCTGTAGGTTACCTCCAGATAGGATCTTGTAGGCGGCTTATTTCTCCTTACAACATTTCTTGCAGGGTCTCTGTAGCCCGTTGCTGTCACTGGCAGTTGACGCCTTCTTTGTGGCCGTCTCTTCTGGAGCCGCCTTGGATTCCCCTTGGGTGTTGTCAGAACGATGGCAGCTGCTATAAGAAGGAAAGAAATTGGAGTCGTTTCTTACCTGGATGATTGGTTCATTCAGGAAATGCCTGAGAGATTCAAGCCACAGCCTGAACTTTATCAGCAAAAGCAATTTCTCTCGCTGGCTATTTCCATTGCCTGAAGTAGTAGTCAACAGACGAGAACTTATTGTAGCCTGTTTAGGAGATCCGTGTGGAACTGAAGGAAGGAATTTCAAATGCACAGGATCACCTTCTAGCTTCTCAGATGACTTACTGGCAAATCAAAATAGTCTTTTTCTTTAATATGTTTCAGATGCTTAATTCAGGCACTCAGTCTGCCGAGGACTCCAACGTTCAGGCTAGGCAGTAATGCATCATTCTGCACAGTGCAGTAACTCCCAGCTGCAGATAGAGTTTCCTGGGAACTTAGGAATTACTGGTAGAGTTTGCTCTTTATGACAGCCTCTTTTTTGGCTGAGGAAGGGTCATGTGTGGGGTCTCGTGGTGGGTTCAGCCAGGCTGCACTCGGGGGTTTGGGGTGAGCAGTTCTGTGTACGAGGTGTAAGGTTCCTGGCTTGTAGATCTGACTGTGACACATTGCAAATCACTCACTCGTAAAGATGCTTGTAACAGATGAAGTAATTATACTTGCTGAGCTCTCATTGAAGGAAAAGAGTGCATTTTTGTTAAGAGTATTGACTAAATGGTCAGGGAGGTAAAAACACAGGATTGCTTCTGTCCTTGCTGTTTCCCAGCAAAAAACAACGCATGAAGGAGCTTTGCTATGAAGTCCACTTTGGTGTGTTCTCTTTTTCAGAAAGCAAACATGAAGGGTATCGTTTGGCATGTGGAGTGGTGGCTTTAGCTAACGTACTTGTAAATATTGCGTAGGTTTCTTTCAAATCACGCACTCCTGTAACCTGCGAGTTCCCGGTGGTCCCTTGCTGGGAAGGGCTGAGGAGGAGGAGGCTTCCCAGCGCGGTGGAGATGCTGGGCTGCATTTTCTGTGCCCTGCCGCCTTTGTACCCCCAGAATAGCCACTTGTTGGCTATTCTTTGCATTGAGAAAAGACCTGCAGACTTCTGTGGGCCTTTCCCAACAGATTGTGACTCGCTTCTGTGCTGCTTGCTCAGTTCTCGACCTCACGCAGTGGCTGCTCTCACGTCCTGCTCCAACAGCGATTGGGTTTCTGGAGTGGGCAAAAGAATTCCAGAGCGTATTTCTCAAGGAAGTTAAGAGATCTTTCTGAGGATAGCGATAACTTCCAAAGTAGCCGTAAAGTGTTTGAACTTTTCATTTGTGTAAGTGCTTTAAAGGACCCTTTTGTATTTTACAGTCCTGTGTTTTCCATATTGAGTCACATAAGGGTGTGTTTTTTGTTTCTATTTGTGGGTAGATGTGAGTAGTCTTTTAGCTTGAGAAACTGAAACAATTCCTGATATTAACGTGAACTTTTTTTCTTCTCTCTTTTTTTTTAACCCCTCCACCCCTCTCACCCTTCAAGAGCCATACTAAAACGCTGGGGTTGTTGGAGTGGTTGAATTTTTCCTGGATTTGAGTGAGAAATTCAGAAGACTGAAGCCCAGGCTCACTGTCTACCTTTCACGGAGGCCCAGCCGTGAGAGGACAGAAGAAGGCACGTGGCGAATCATGACAGCAGACAAAGAGAAAGACAAAGACAAGGAGAAGGATAGGGACAGGGACCGGGACAAGGAACGAGACAAGAGAGACAAAGCGAGGGAGAGCGAAAACTCGCGCCCTCGACGGAGCTGTACCTTGGAAGGAGGCGCCAAGAACTACGCGGAGAGTGACCACAGCGAAGACGAGGACAATGACAACAATAGTGCCACCACGGAGGAGTCCACGAAGAAAAATAAAAAGAAACCGCCCAAGAAAAAGTCCCGATACGAGAGAACAGACAATGGTGAAATAACATCGTTTATCACAGAAGATGACGTTGTGTACAGGCCCGGAGGTAAGAAACCCCTCTGCTGTTTCCTTTGCAGGTAACTGTGCCCCTGAGCTAACATAGTTGTTAATTTAGACGATGATTTAGATGAAGCATTTTTGATGATCAATGTACATGATGCTTTTTTGTGGGTGGGTTTCCACGCTTCTTTTCAGGACAAAGGTGAATGTGCATGCAAAGCTTGGACTCCACATTGTCATTTCTTTGTGTTTGTTGGAATTAAAACCTAGATTCTCCTTTCAAAAAGAGCCACCCCTTTTGTTTGCACTGTGTTCATTAGCTGTGGAATGTGGGGGGATGTGTGTCCCTGAGACTTTCAGGATGAAACTGGAGAAGGTGCAGAGCCACTTGGTTAGTCTAACTTGGAAACTACAATTGCTTTGGGCTAGAGGTTGGGCTAGAGAGAGCGTGAAAGTCTCCTCCAACTT
Source organism: Crypturellus undulatus (assembly GCA_013389825.1). NCBI lineage: Eukaryota > Metazoa > Chordata > Aves > Tinamiformes > Tinamidae > Crypturellus > Crypturellus undulatus. The sequence continues at coordinate 35,760 of VWPW01018973.1, read as the reverse complement.
TTCTGATATGTCTGTGAATCTGATTTCTTTGTAGACCTTATCTCCTGTTTTTAAGAAGTGCAAAGATGACTTAAGATCTCATAGCTACTATGCCATTAATGTCCTTTTTTGTTTTTGTTTCCTGTTAGTAACTAGTTGATCACTTAACGTCGGTGCGCTGCAGTCCATCTCTTGGTCAAAGCCAGCAATGTTAATATAACTTCTCATTAGCAGTGAGGATGGCAAGTGGCTGGGTGTTTTGGGGACAGAATAGAGGTTTCTGGGACCAGTTAATTCTTGCGAGGTTTCCTTGAGATATTTTGGGATCTCATTAAAGATTTCAAGGTCTAATGGGTGATATTCTGCATGCCAACTTGCTTCCTCGGAATAAAGTTGTACTTGGGACTTGCACGGATTATTGCACTGGCTGTGTTCCTCATTTCTGAGTAAGAACTTACATGTTCATTTACAGAGTGTTTAGAAGGGGTGACTGCAATTGTTTGTTGCACCACAAGCTAGAGTTTTCTTTGGCTTTAGTGTTCAAAGCACTGGCTTAGGGGCCTTGGTATTTTTATATTGCATTTTCTGTGAAATGATCAGTGTGCTATAGAAACACTGCTGGAGCAAAACAAAGATGCATCCAAATAAAAACCATGGAAACTAGCAGTGGAAAAACTTGCCTTGTTTCCTATGAAGAGTTGCATTTTTGAAGTACTAAAATTTCATTGCACAGATGCAGACGTAAAAGAGCTAAATGGACGTGTTGCCACGTCCAGGTGTTGCAGCTGGAAATGCTTAAAAGTGCTCGTTGTGTGTGCCTACGTGGGCACCATTGGCTCCAGATTTGCGTTGGTGGTTTAGCTTTAGACTGGGCTTAAATAATACTGGTTTTGGAGGTAGTTTTCACTTTCCTTCATAGTTCTGTGCAGAAGTTGCAGAATATTTTTTTCATCCAGATCTATCAGCTTGTGTTAGAGAGGACATAATGTCATTTCAAGCGCTTGAAATTTCACGCCGTTCCCAAGCCCTGGTTTCCTCGTGCTCAGACTCGCAGTGAGTAATCGCTGCTCGAGCAGCAGCGATAGGGAACGGGCTGGCGGAGGGTCAGCTCTGGGGCAGCCTCATTTTCAGTGTCAGAGGATGAAAAACACGTCGAGTATGTTGAGAACAGCTGTTGTGTGGGCCCGGTGGTACACTCTGATACTCGGCGTTCAGCGCAAAGAGACTTGGCTTCAAATCAAGGTGGATAATAATTTCTGTGCTCTCGGTTGCTTCTGTAATAGATGGAGAAGTTGCCCTCTCGGCCCCACTGCTGCAGCGCGTGGAAGAGCGCTCATGTATTTGGGTGTATTGCAGACCAACAGGAATCGGTACTATATCTGTTACGTTGTGCTTTGGTCAAGTGATGAACTTCTAATAACCAAAAAAAAAAAAAAAACCCCAGCTTTGTGGTTACACATGCAGTAAGTCCTTAGGGAAAAGCAGCTGCTATTAAGTGGAGCCAGCCCTTGCTGTATCCTGGTTAGATTTATTGCTTTGTATTCTAGAGCAGGGCAGTTCTTACTTCTGACTCGCATACCCCCAAAAAATCATCATCTTGACCAAAAAAAAAAAAAGAAACTAAATCATGAAAAAGATCTAAATAGGTGGGAGGGAAGCTTTTATGCCCCATTTTCACCTTTTCTGCCCAAGAATCAGCAGAAGAGGGAGAGCCTTAAAAGGCATCAGTGCAGGATGGGCCGTGTTGGAGTGCGTAGTGTATTCTAGCATCTATTGCAGAAGAAATTTTCTTCATTTAACAGCTCGGTTTTATGCAGGCAGATATAGCTGTAGGGTAGGGTATACATTACATAAAGTTTAAGAGGGATTAGGAGAGTTTAAATTAATGAAACCTGCACAGCAAGGATTTAGAAAGATGAAAGCTAAAGGTGTGTGCAAAATGGATAGCTATCTTCAGCTTACATCTTTCAGGCTTCAAGGAAAGGAAATCCTTTTCATTTGTTTGATTCCATCCCTTAAAGATTTTTGTCTGATAAAATACAGATTTGGACAATTATCTGGACAAATGTTAAAAGTCTGTAGGTGTCTCTTTAACTACAAAATCCGCGGCCAAGATCTGTCACATTTGCTGTTCAGCACTTAGTCCATCACTTGATCTTCCCTGTGCTAAGCTGAGTAACTACATGTGAGTAATGGTAAATAAATCAATAATGAAGATCCTTGGAAATTTTTCAGAATAAAGGCTCCAGTATATTGTAACTGTGCACGTACTGCTTTTAATTTCCATGGATATGAGTGTAGTCATAGTTTCAAGCACAATGTCTATTCACATTTGTTTATAGTTGTCTTCATGGTGGTTTATTTACTGTATAAGGTTTCATCAAGACTGAGTATTTTCCCCCCTTTTTCTATTCTGTTAATTGTTTTACGCTGAACTTCAGCAGTGCAGATCAACACGCTGCTCTCCTGCAGGTTTCTGCCAAAACACAGCACAGTTTGCATAGGGTTGACTTCATATGGTTTGCGCCCATACGCACCGCGCTTGCCACATGGCTCCTGCTCGTGTGGGTGTTTTCCCAGACTCTCCGGTTGCGTTTTTGTTTTGTAGGAGTTTTTTTGCCATTCGATTATTTGACTGGCAGACTGTAAGTAAACCGAATAGCTCGATATTGTGCTGCGCAAGCCAGACCTTATAACAACATCTGTTGTTTGGGTTAGATAGTTGGGCTCTACGATTCGCTGTGCGGGAGAACATGAAGTGCACATGAAGAGGCAGCTGTCAGCCCTCGTCCTGGCCGCCGGTGACCGAGGTGCCCTGGGAGCAGCTGCCAAGGCCCCTTCCAAGAGCTTGGCTGCTTCCCGGGCTCCCGAGCCACGTGGAGCATCCTGCGCAGGGCCTGTCCTGAGAAATGGTTGAGAGACTTGACTTCCCTTGCTGGAAAAAGGAGCTGTGCGATGGAAAACTGATTGCACTGTCTGTAGCTTTCGTGGAATTCTCCCGAAAACCTCGTGCCTCCCTGTTCGAGAGGGCAGCAACAGGCTTAAAACCTTGGAAGAGGCTGAGGTGCGGAGACGTTTTCCTTCTTTATCTTCAGCATGGGAATTTTCAGTGTCCAGTATATTAGTTTCATGCAGTTTATGAGGTTACCCCTTTTATGAAGTAAAGGAGTTAGTCTTAAAAATTTACATAGCAGGAATGCGTGCATCAAAGTAGCAGATGATTCTGGGAATACTTTCATTGCCCCCTTCCTTTTTGCTCTCCACATTCCGGCCTTCCTTTAACCCTGGAAGAAGCTGCATGATCCCTGCCTCCCCCCAGCCTGTGCAGCAGGCTGGGAAGGAGTGTTAGAAAAGCCCAGAACTTAATATTGTTGCTGCTGAGAGGACTGTAACGGCTCAGCGATGACACTGGCAGTGCTGGCCTGGAACAGCACGGTTGGATGAAAGTCTAAGTTGATTTGGAGCCCCAGGAAAACGGATGACTTGATATGTCATCTGGAAATGAGGACAGTGTTGTTTGCTCTGTCTATGTAGAAACATTTAAAAGGATCTGTGGGGATTAGAAGGATTTACGAGGATCTGTTTCTACAGTGACATCAGTAGATACATAAACAGCAAATCAGCAAGAGGCATTAGCAGGAGGTAACGGAAGGTAAAGTGCTTCGGCGGGGAGAACAGGGAGCAGGGGGCACGTTGCCCCTCAGTAGCTCCTGTGAGAGCCCCTGTGCTCCAGGTGTCCCCGAGCTGGAGCGGGAATGCTGAGCACGGGATGCAGGAAGTGCCTGTCCTGCAGCTCCCTGCTGGGGCCACACAGACCAAGGGGACCCTCTGGGTCTGTGTCACTATGGTGCCCGTGCCGTGAGGGCCTGGAGTGTTTTGCCCGGATGCCATCTGCTTCCCTGCACTCTATTGAGACACGGGCTGTAAGGTGCAGTTGGAGGCCTGAGCGTTGCAGTTTGTAGAGCAGCACTGCTGGAGCAGGGCTCGGAATCCATTCAGCCAAGGTTGTTTAAATAGTTGCAGGAGTCGGGAGGTTTTTATGTACACAGCTCTTGGGAGAGGGTGCCGTGTTAGCCTCTTAGTGTTATGAGCACTGAAAGCTGCTTAATGAGCCTGGGAGCAGGTTGTTTTTACAGAATCTCAGTTTTGAGAATTCTCAGATCCTTTTTTTCTTTTTTCCCCGCATTCGGTATGGTTTTTGAAAGTCCCTTCTAAACACTGAGCATTCGCCATATTTTGAAATAAGACCAAAAGTAACCTTGAAGCTAAGGAAATTAAAATATTTCCTTCGGCCTCTGTTGGATGGTGCTTGTTTTATAATAATCCTCTTAAATATCATGGTGTATTTGAAAACGCAGCATGGAGATGATTCTCCAAGGCTCTAGGCCTGCCTTTGTTTGGAATGGATCCTCCAAGCTCCTTAGGCCGTTAAGGAAGATCTCTGGATACTTCTAGGTAGGTTGGGACAAGTTCGAGGGCTTTTGGGTTTGCTGCCAACTTCATCCTCTTGCCGCAGTGACCCTGTTGTTTCGTACTGCACGTGCTGCCAAAGAGGAGGGGAGGCCTTGGCATTGAGGGCTTCTTTCCTTCCAACAATAAATATTTAAGGAAAGAGGATGCAACAGTCAGCTGCCAGAAGTTCTGTAATTTTCTATTAGCTGGTCCAAATAATAGTTAAAGGTTCCCTTTATCTTAACTGTGCCGAGATGCTTTGTGTTGTTGTAACAGAGGAAATTGCTGCAAAAGTTACTTGAATCCGGAATTCTCCCTGTGTTCTATAAAAAGCTCCTGTAACAAAGTGAATAGAGGAAGCAGCTCCGTTTAGTGGTATTTAGCTTGGAGAATATTAATGAAATAGAAATACAGGAACTTGGCTCCCTCCCTGACAGTCATTGACTTGTTTTGATGTTGACCTGTGGGTTTGTCCTTCTTCCAGATAGTGCCCTATTTATTCTGACAGTTTCACAGCTGAGAAAGGTGGACGTGCCAGAATTAAATCGTAAAAGTAAACAGAATATAAACATGGGTTTTCTGTAGGACTTGTAGCGCAGACAAGAGTGTGTGTGCTTATTTTAAGGCTATTGAAACTCCAAAAAAGCCTGTTATATGGAAAATGTTCTGCTCTAGGAATCTGCAAAAATTGCTCTTTATGTATGAACTAAAGGAAGGGGTGTAAGGGGATTGTGTGTTTCAGATACGTGTCTTAATTTTGGGAGCTCTCTGAGCAGACTGTTCCCGTGATGGTGTGAGCTCACTGAAATAATCAATATTCAGGGTCAGACTTTTGGGGCTGCACACAGGAATACCCCAGAACTGCTGCCCAGGGTGGAAGTCTCCATTTCTTACATTGGTACCGCTGTGTTTTCAACCTTTCTGCATATGTGAGCAGTGACAAGGAAGGCTCATTGCAGTTGCCTTTAAAGGAAGAGATTACCTTAAAGGCTATTTCAGTGGAAAGAAAAATGCATTCTTTATGCATAATTCTTTTAATAATTAAGGGGTAGAAATAGAGAGAAGGCCTGTATTAATACATGAGCTTTAATCCGCAGCAGGAAGGTCAACAGGCAGCGCACAGGAGTGTCCCGGGAGGGCTGTCTGAAGCCGATGGAAATCTGCAGAGACCTGTGATGTTTCCAAACGCAGCTAAAATTGCTGTTACTGGTGTTCTTTGCTATGGGATCCTTTTTCTTTGTAGCACTGGTTTTAATTTGTTTTTATTCTCGGCGTTGGAGATTTCATGAGGTGCCTCTTTAAGAAGAGAGGTGCATAAATGGGTGATATTTTGGGGATGAGATAATTAAATGACAACGTGCGCCGTGTTCCCTCCGAGAGGAGCTGCGGACGTGGCCGGCGTCGCTGTGTGCAGGGGCAGCTGCTGCTGTTAGACAGATGGAGTCTCCCTAAGTGCAGATCATTAGGGGTTCATCTTGTAAATGGATTCCCCGGCTTGGGGCTGGCTTTTGTGTTTAAATTATGAGGAACAGCGCTAAGGAGATGAGTGCAAGGCAGGGGTCTGGGTATCTGGGGTTGTGGATGTTGGTTACACGAAAAATAAATAATATATTGTAAAGCTGTGGTATTTTTGAGCTGTTACAGGGTGAATGCGGAGCTTTACGTGACTTGCTATCAATGTGTTCTTTTTTTTTTTTTTTCCTTGGTGACTATGGCAGCTATAATTGGAAATTTGTGGTTTAATTACCCTAAGTAATTGGGGAACACAGATATGACTGGTTTTGCAGACCGCAGTAGGGAATTACTTCTGCAGCAAATGAACGTAGCGAGATGGCAACTCGTCCATAGGGTAAGAGTTCATGGGGAATGCAGCAGGCTAATGTGAAATTAGGCAAATGGAATATTTGATTTCCATAGAAGTACAGTGGGGTGCAAAAACCTAGCTCAGATCTTGGAAGATCTCAGAGAGACCTGCTTTAAACGCTGCATCTCTCTCCAAACGTGTGCAGAATCCTTGAAAATCAGACAAGAGCGTTTTAAGCAGCGTGCACTGGACTTGGTCTGTTGCTGAGGGAGAAGGTCCTAAGCTGATGACTTGAGAAATTAGCCTCTTTCAGCACACTGCCCTCTTCCTTCCTTCCCCCCTTCCTTCCTTTTCATGTTTTTAGTTGAATAAGAAAATCACTTTTAAGACAGGATGCTTTGAAGGCTGAGTATCTACAGCTTCTTTGCTTAAGTTGTGGTATTTTTTGGTAGCGCACCACTATTTTTAAGAAAATGGTATTTTTGAGTCAAAATTGTAAGCAGTGTGTATGTGTGTATAAATATATATATATATAAATATGTGAAGCTGCATCTTGCAAGAGGAGCTGTACAAAGTGCTCTGATCCAATTGGGAAAGCAATTGGTGTGAGGAATCATGTAGCTTGGGGCCCAAACGGCAGAACAGTTTCTCTTATAAAACTGGGATCTGCAGAGTACAATTAACTGTCATTAATTCTGTTCAATAGAAATATGTTCCATTTGCTGTACAATCAGAAGGCAGGCTTCGATGAGTTTAAATAGCTGAAATCTAAATTATACAGGCAGTCCATTAAACAGCGGCAGAAACCTTTAAAGAAAATGGGTTTGCTCTGATACCACTTCATAATAAAATCATTTGGCAAATAAGACCCATGGTCCGGGCGTCGGGAATATTCCTGCGTGCTCCAGATGAGCCCAGGAAATTGGCTGAACTATTTACTGCGGAGCGGGGCTGGCGCGCCGTGTTCCTGACAAGGAGGCGGCAGCGCCGCTTGTAATCGGCTCAGCGGGAAGTGACACTAAAAGATCAGGCTGGCAATTTGTTTGGTGTCAGCGTACGGAGGCAGCCGGGTACGCGGCCCTACCTGTCAGGGACGGTGCTTTATTGCTTAAAACTACATCCCTGGCATTCCCAGTGCATTTCTCCTTGTGTTCCTCACTCCTTACTAAAGCACTATACCAAGGGATTGTAGTTAGAGCCCTGCTGGAGTTTGCCAAATCCTTGAAAATAGAGGCAATAATGTGATTTTTCCAATTGTTAATACGTGCATACAAAAAAGAAATGCATGAAGATGGTCTTTGTCTTCAGAAGAGCTGAGGATATATTGGACACTTGGATTTTTTCACCATTTTTCAGCACGCTGTGCAGAGAGCCCAAGGTCCTGCACGCCTGGATGCTGCAGGTTGACTCATTAACTAAAACCCTTTGCTGCAAAGATAGTTTCCGCATGCAGCGCCCTTTTCACATGCTGAAGGTTCATGTGCTGCAAATGTGATGTGCTTTTTTTCACCAAAAGGTCTTTAAGCCTTTTGCTTGAGCTCTAATTTTTAAAATTAGAACTAGGTAATTAGGCAATGTGTCATTACCTAATGGCATTATGTTACATAACCCGATCTGGTGAGCTGCAGTGTTACAGCAGTGTAGAGTCAGTGAAAAAAGGTGCAGGAGCAGCTTGCCGTGCATTAAGCATGGGGAGAAGGGATTTGGTAGAGGTAGCTCATTTCTGTGTTTTTCATGGGCCACAAGCCTCATCTGCCCAGATTTGTCACGTTAGGAAAATTTTATGTGGCTTGGGTCCACACAGGAGCTGTTTTTAAATTGGCCTATTTGTATTTTGCGTCTCTGGTAAAAGAAAGTAATTGTTTTTATGGGAAGTTTTAAATAGCTGGTGCGGATGCATCTTTAACTCTTCTCCTTTGGGTGTTTTTCCAATTTCTATCTTAAGTGGCTTTGCTTTGCACCTGGATTAACTTGTTTTCTTATTTTTTTATGCTCTCCGTTGCTTTGGAGCCATCCTAACGGGATGGCATCTTGGTTGTAAGCGTGGCTGGCAGCCAGGTGTGCCTTTGTTTGCACGGTGCCATCGTGGTGCTGGCTCGAGCGTCACACTGGCTGGACTCGCAGCACTTGCCAGACTCTGTGTTTTTGTTTTATTTGGGATGATTTCAGAGGGATACTCGCTGCTTGGCTGGTGGAGCATTCACAAAATGACACTTGCAAAACTGAGATACTCAGAAAATCACGCGAGTTGTGCACCTCCGCCTGGGAGCACTTTGGAGTTAAATTGCTGTACTTGTCCTACCTGCATGAATTTATACTGCCAAGATTAATGCTCAACTCTTTCCAAAAGTGGGAAGGGGGATGTCCTAGGTGTTTTTCTGACATGCCCCGTGATGGAGCTCCCATGGCCAGATGCAGTGGCTGCTCCAGCCCTTTGCTCCCGTGCAGGTTGTCGGGGCCGCGCGCTCCGTGCGCCGGCGGCAGAGCCGCTCTCGGCGCAGCCACCAAGGTGACCTCCCGCCTCCCTGTGATCCTGATGTGCTCTGACACCAACCTGATTTGTAACCTCCTAAAGACCAGAATCTCTTGCAGCCTAGATTGAAGCCGTGGCTCGGGATGACTGGGGAATATTTGCTTTTTGAATCCCTTCCACTGAGCGTGTAATTTAACTATCCTGTTTAGTGGACCTGCTTTGAGACAGGTGTGTTGGGATGAATTTCTAGCTTCCTGAGGAAAACAGATACTGCTCAGGGTAAGAAACGTACTGATTTGATGGACAGGGAGGATGTGGAGGTTTTGCATGTGGTTTACTCCATCTGAGGCCCAACCTCCTGCCTCCCAAGGCTTCCCCCTGCAACAGGGGCTGTAGGAAACCTTGGAGAACCAGGAGGGTATCCTGCTGACACTGCACAGATGAAAAGCCTGCATATATTTATATATATATGAAATATACGCGTATATTTCCCCCTCAGAAATACATTTTATCAGTATAAATGATGGCAGTGCATTCTTTGTGTTCTTTATGGTGCATAAGAAGCACTTGCCTTTTTGGAACAGCTTTCAAGTTTGGGAAACACCACGTAGAATAGTGTTTTGCAATGCATAGGGTTTTATAAGGCTTTTTCCGTCGGAGTATTTGTGCTAATGGACAATCATTCCTGCAAGAGCTGAAGTTTTCAGGCTTTGTCTTCTGAATAGCAGTTATCTATGTGGATATAAAAAAGGAGAACACAATAACACTCCATTAAATATTTGCTTGCCTTTGGGAGCAGCATCTCTGCCTTCTGGCAAGTCGTGTGTGCACTTTTGATTTCTAAGGTCATTATTGTTAATCAAGCGCTTCTTTCACATTCATGCTGCAGATTTTATTCTGAGGCACCACTTCTGCAGCAGTTTTTGCCACGACCGTTCTTAATACAACACACCTTATTTTACAGCAACCTCGTAAAGTCCAGTTGTCAAAACCAAACCAAAGTAATTACGTGTCTTCTGTGATGTAAAATGTAATTTGAGAAAGCGCAGTTTTTCCCAGGGGCAAATCCGATCCAGGTTGCTGCATTCCATCTCCCATTGGTTCCCTTGGTTTTCTTTACAATTAGAAGAGAAAATATGTTAGTGTTGGGTTCTTGATAGCAAGATAACCACAAGAGATTTGATTAGTTTCCTGCCTTTGGTCTGGTTCATAGGTTGTGACCTGGTCATTTTATTAACTCAATTAAGAAGAGTCTTGTGTGAGTTGCTTTGTTTTTCTGGCAAAATGTCTGTTCAAATCAACTTTGATTTTTATGCAGCCAATTCGCTTATTTATCATCATAAAGCATCTAGTTTCTGTTTTTAGATCATACTTGGAATAAATTACACATGCTATGCAAATGAACATGGTGGCTCTTTCTAAGCTTAGGCTTTTTTTTTTTTTAATTTACCTGCTTTTTTTTTATGCTCTTACTTTGCAGAACAGAAGTTAATTTCCATTATTTTAAAATCTTGTTTTTTTAAAGATTGCGTATATATTGAAAGTCGCCGGCCGAATACCCCATATTTCATCTGCAGCATTCAAGACTTCAAACTGGTAAGGACAATTTTCACGTCTTCCCCCTTCTCCTTTCCCCCCTGCTCTCCACTGAGGTGCTCGTGTTTCTGAGCGTTTCTTCCTCCAGCTTCTTCTGAGTAAACTTTAACTCTGGCAGTGGCAGCTGTTCTGCTGTTGAGGCAGAGATCTCTCCTAGTATAGGTTAGAGTTGTTGGTTAACTGAGCCATAAAGTTGGCAGTTTATCTCTTCCTAAGGTTTGTAATCCACACAAGTAGTAACTTGGCGTGTTTTAGGGCAAATAACGGCACGGTAGGTTAACAGGTTTTCCACAGAAGCAGGATATTTGAAAAAACTCTTTTACTGTGGATCTTCCTCCTGTTGGTGTTCCCCTGAAGGTCTGGCCTTATTAATACATAGTCTGATAGTGCAGATCACCCACAAACTGTTGCTATCAAAATACATCTTTCTTCTAGCTTTCTTGCCCAAGTCTTCCCCATTTTTGTGAGCGGTGAAGGAGAACTTGCTGCTTTGTGCTGTCAGTGTTAATGTTCTTCAGTTCTGATGTCCGTGCTAGTGCTTGTTCTTTATCTGGTTTTCATACTTTTCCAGGTAATTTTTCTTGGATATCTTTGTAATCTTGGTAGCTCTCGCTTCCTGAGCAGCTTCTTGTTGTTTCCATATTTGCTGCCTTGAATAATAACAATCCACTGTGGAAAAGGATTTTCTTCATTTGTAGGGGAGTGGCAGGGTTTTTAGCTAGTGGATTCTAATAATGCATTAAGGCTCATTTGTACTTTGCACGTTAGCAGGTGCTTTTGTATTTGAAGGGAATCTCTCATGAAATACTGAATTACAATGTGGTAGTTGCCATTCTGGGCAGAAGCTCCTGCTGAGATACATTAATTGCTCAGGGTATTAACAGCAATAAAAACTGAAGCTTCTGTTGTAGGTATTAGTCTAGTGCAACGCATTAAAGCTGTCTGCAAAACTAGATGGGATGTGTAGTGCAGTGTGTTTTGATAGCTTTTCTCTGCAATTTTTAGAGGGTTTAGATGGGAGATACACCTGTAGTTCATGGTCAGAGTTGATAGGCTCAGAGCGGAGGAACCAGGGGATGTGTTAAGGGTGGGAGCACAAGATGAGACAAATCCTGCGTGGATGCGATGCTGTGCAATGTGCTCCAGACCTCCGAGGTCCCTCGCAGCCTTCGTCACTCATGGCAATGCGAGGACAGGTGCCCATCAGCTCTGCCTGGTTCCATAAGAGCAGGGAAGGCCCCGCTGAGCCGGAGCCTCGAGCGGAAGAGCGNTGTGTTTGGATAGCTTTTCTCTGCAATTTTTAGAGGGTTTAGATGGGAGATACACCTGTAGTTCATGGTCAGAGTTGATAGGCTCAGAGCGGAGGAACCAGGGGATGTGTTAAGGGTGGGAGCACAAGATGAGACAAATCCTGCGTGGATGCGATGCTGTGCAATGTGCTCCAGACCTCCGAGGTCCCTCGCAGCCTTCGTCACTCGTGGCAATGCGAGGACAGGCGCCCATCAGCTCTGCCTCATTCCCATAAGAGCAGGGAAGGCCCCGCAGAGCCGGAGCCTCGAGTGGAAGAGCGGGCAAGGGAGCAAGAGGAAACGCTCCGAGCTCTGGATTGGCTTGGGGACCCTGCACGTGTCCAAGTGCACCCGCGTGGAAGGGGTAAGTTCAATCTGTAGGAAGCCAAGGTGATTCACAGCAACGTTTTTCTTCTCGCTAGTGTCAAATGTTAGCAAGAAAGCTAATTATTGGGAGCAATTGCTCCTTCCCTTAAAGCTGTCCGAACGTGCGTTGGCTTTCGCAAGGTGTCCCCTTCTTGTTTATTTAGGAGCAGTGTCTGTAACACACGTTTAATGATTCACAGCCCAGGCCTGTTCCGCCTGGAGTTCAGATTTATCTCCTGCTCTTGGAGGCTGAGGTGAGGCTTGGGAAACCTCTTGTCCTAGGAGGCGTTTCCATGTTTTGCAGCTTCAGAAGAGCTGCCTGCAGACGTGCTGAGCACTCGCATTGAGAGCAGGCGAAGGGGAGAGGACGCAACGGTTGGTGGAGCAAAAACAAGAGTTTCCCGGGGTGTTGCCCGGGCTGATAGCGTGCAACTGTTTAACTCAACTTGTACAAATAGGATTTTTTTTAGCAGTGCAGGGAGGCCAAATATCAATTGAAGATACATTAGCAGTTTGTGGCAGCTTCAGCTCCTCAGCATAAGTCTTGGTAAGGAAGCTTTCATTTAGTCCTTCTGCAGAAAGACCTTTGACTGAATAGCTCCTACTCCTACAAAGACCTGATTCCTTTCTTGTGCAGTGTTATTTTTAGGATTCACTGAAGCTCGGAGCATGTTTAAGATTCACGGAAGGGTTGGAAGGCAAGAGTGGAATTTACCAGTTTTGACAAACTTTGTCATAGCGCTCATTCTGTGAGCGACTCTGAAGAATTGAGTGCCAGTATCAGGAAGCACAGTGATAAATATTTATAAATACATACATATATATTTAACTGGAGATTTAATGTAAGCATAGTTTGAGAGAGGGCTACCGGTCATCTCCGCTGTGTTTGGAACAGGCTCTTGGGGAGGTCCATAAATCTCCTGGCAGGCTGGAGAATTTGGCATGAAGGGAATTTCACTGAGTGTTCGTTAGAGGCAGAACCTGCTGCCAAGGCCAAGGAGTCTGATCCGAACCAGATCTGCGAAACTGCAGAGACGCTTGGATCCAGCACAGCCAAATAACGGAGCTGTTGGGGAAGGAAAGACTGCAGGGTTGCAGAAACTGTCATTCTTTTGCCTTTTTACTCTTCTGGATACCTTATTGTGCATCCGAACCACTGCCTATCCAGCCGGGCCTGCTTAATCCAGAAATGAAGAGCCCTGGGGGCTGAGCGTACGGTTTAGTGTGTGCAGACTTAGCTAGTGAAATGAGATTACCAAGCATTAGTGCTTGGAAGAAAAGAAACAGAACATAATGCAGAACAGAATAATTTTTAATTTCCCTCCCAAACATTAGAGTTCTGCGTTGCAAGTGTAGCTAGTCGCGGAGCAGGACTGAATATTTACAGGTACGTTGCATCTAAACTACTGAATTTACTGAAGCAAAAGCAGTTCCAGGCCAACTCTGAAGTTGAAAACTCCTCTGAAGTAGGAAAAAAAGCCGCATCCAAACTGAAGGAGAAAGAAGACTGTCAGCCAAGAGGTCGGCATGCTTGTTTTTCTACATTAATGGGTGGAAGTGAAGTAAGAAGTTAAATAAACAAAAACAATGATCAAAGGGGCATTGCTGAAAGCCAAAAGAAACAAATAACTGCTGCTGCTAACAAGATCTCTCTGACCAGGCACCAGTTAATGTATAAAAAAAAAAAAAAAAAAATTCTACCCTTTAATTTTGTCATTTATACCTTTTTCTAGAATTTCTAGTGTTTGACAAATGAGCCCAAATTTCCTCCTTAAGGCTTCCCTTTTTCCTCTTAAAAAAAATCAGTGAGGGAGAACCCAACCAGCAAATGGATTTTAGCAGCATGCTTCTGATTTATCATGTTTTGATTTAATTTTGTGTCACATTTAAAATGCTAATGGGCTACACTTTGAGTCGGAGCATCAGAGAGAAACTTGCCTTGCTTTTAAAACAGGAAAAACGGTGCATTTGCCGTATAAAAGACAACATTATTAGTTGTGATGCAGTTGCCCTTTGTGCTGTGTGTTTACTTGATTGAAGCATCTTGACTGTGATGCTTTCTCCTTGAAGCCTGATTTGAATGGAGTTTACAGCTTGATTGCCCCAGGGCCTTGTAACAATTTATGGTCTGGATGGAAAGGCAGAAGTGCATAAAAAGACAGTTGTGAAACGCTGCTTGTGCCCTGTAATAGGAAATCTGGCTATGATGACCTTGGCCATAGGGGCCTGTGGGATTATTTTATTGTGATCCAAAGGGTTATAAAATGCAAAGCACTGCATCTTACCTGGATAAAGAGGAAAAATGAAAATAAATAGTGTTTTTATTCTGAACTATGCAGTGGAAGCTTCCTCTCCCTTGCCTGCTTCCTACGTATGGTTTTGCATTTTAGAAAAGGCTTCAAAATTAAGGCCTGTTACCCTGTGCACTTTTATAGGAGATGCTGCTTTTGAATGCAAATACCCGGGTGAGGTTTCTGGAGCCACAAGCGCGTATGGATTTAAAGACCTCGTTCTGTTTGCAGATGAATTGATGTTCTGTTCCTGAACCGCAGCTGAATGAATTTGTGGCTAATTTTTCCTGGCCAGTTCGGAGGCTGCTTGACCTTTCCATTTTGGTGTGGAAAAATTGCTGATTAATATAGATTCTGGCTTCCCCAGACTCATCTGCCCCTTTACAGCCCCTCAAAAGGGCTGAAAGATTTTCTTTCTACTCAAAACCTTTGCTAGAGCCTCTGTCCCCTGACTGTCCCATGTTCAGCATGGATAAGGTTGCTGTTCAGACTGAGCTAATAAAAGAGATCGACAGATGAGACATTTGAGGGAGTGCTGGATTATTTAAAATAAAAAAAATAGATGGCAAATGAGATTGACTGTTACCTCTAATGCAAAGCAGCTTGAAATGCTACTGCTGCTGCTGTGATTACAGTGGGGCACGTGTGGGGAAGGAGATTAATATTAAAATGTTGGATATAGGGGGGTTTGGAGGAAGGAGCAAGGAATGATGAAGAATCAGAGGTGACAGTTTAAGGATTGCATGGCAGGAGCTGCACAGTGATTAAATTCACTGATGCTGTCATTGAGCTGTAAGGCTGAAGATAACATTCTCTCCTGTGCTGAAAACAAGAATCAATACAAACTCCTTGACAGGGGCTAAATTATTAAATAGAGCCTTTCTCACAATGTTTCATTATCTGGGATTTACCTCAGCTGGTGATTTGTCGGCAGCGCAGGGAGATTTGCTGGGCATTTTGTATTAAAGTAATTCCAGATGCATATGAATCCATTTTGATAATTCCTTTCCTTTTTACAGTCTTCTCTCTAGATTTGTGATTAACTCCTGGCCAGATGGCACTTCAGATTTGCACATGGATATTATGCCGTGGTGCACGGACAGGTAGGGTTAGGTCTTATCCCACACACAAGTGCACACGTGTGTGCACACACGTCCATATATATATGAAAAAAACCCTTTCCTTAGTAACAGGTTGCTCTTCTGAAGAGCTAAATTGATTTGTTTGCTTTGCACGTGTTAAATTATCAAGACATTTGGAGTGTCTTTCAGATGAGAATGTGGAATTAGAGGAGGGAATTAGGCTGCTCTGTGGACGTGTAACCAGTGCGTAATGGTGTTGGATTTTGAACTTAATAGAAAAATAGTGCAATATTCTTTTTATTTTGCTCTATGCCATATGAAGGCAGGGGCAGAAACCAATTTTCAAGTGGATAAACCAACATATCTTGCACTCCAAGAGCACACAGGGTTCTGTGAACACATTACAGCCAGAGCTGGTTGATGCTGGCAGATATCTGTAATTTCATCAGCGGGATTATTTTGTCAAGCATCAAGAGTGCTTAGGATTTCTGTGGTTTGTTTTCTATTTTTTTTTTTTCAGTTTTCTTTTTCTGGGTAGCTTTAATAGTGTCACACACTAATGCAACTAAATTAATTTATACAGAGCTAAGATGTCGTGTGTCATCATCGCACCATGTTTGGAAGGAAGCGAGCAGTCATATTTGGGAGCTTAAAACAGATGGTAGCATTGTTAAGAACAAGGATTAAACAGCTGGGAGTTAGGAGTATATATACATAATTTTAGGGCTCAGCTCCAGCTCTTCCTCCATTCCCCTCCATATGGCCTAGATTTTTACAATTCAAATCCACGTCTTCAATCTGAAGGGCTGTATTGGGAGGGGGTCCCTTGCGCTGCTGCCGCAAGCGCCGTGTCCTGCCCAGATCCCGCAGGGATAACGCGGTGCTCGAGCCGGGAGACTGCGTCGCACCCGTGTCTGCAGCTTTTTTTATGTTCAATTGGCAAATTGCTCCTGTTTGCTGTAAAGCTGTTTTGAGAACTAACTTCTGTATAAATCAGAGATGGGGAATTCTGAGAATTACAGGAACTCGCCTAACACTGACTGCGAAATCCCATGCTCATTTTGCAAAATTGCTGTTTTGTTGGTGCTTTTGCTGTTTTGGCTTTTGGTGGGTTTTTGTTTTTTAAGAAGGAAGCACAATCCAAACCCTTAATATTCCCTTAAAATCCCCAAATGCGACCTGACTGCACGCCTAGGACTAAACCAGACCCTGGACAAAGAGGATAAAATACAAACATATTCCTTGTGGTGGTGGAATATAATCAGGATTGCTTTTGTCACACTGTGTTATCAAGAGGGATATATGTAGCCATTAATTAGTATATAAGAGCACCTCTAGTTGTGGTGATTTGATCATAGAAACAAGAACTACTGGATTCATCTACAACCTCCCATGCACTTGGCTATCCATATTCCTAGCTGTGGAAGTGCCTTTCTCAGGGCAGTGTAGCCTTCAGCATCTTTTTCACTGTCTTCTTTCCAGTTACCTAAAGCAACTGGCATGAGTGTAATTGGCTTCCAAATAAATCCGTCATCGTATTGAAAATGCAGAGGAGGAGGGGGGAAAAATGTGTTATTTCTAGATTAAAAAAAACATGGTATTAAGTAGTACTTTTGCTGCTTTACATGTAGCAAGAGCAATTGGAGTTGGAACAAATATAGCTATATCCTCTGGTGTTGAATAGCGAGGGCATCTGTCATGTTTAATAACGCTCCTGACCTTTAGGATTATTGAAGTTGAAATTTTCTCTCTGGTCATTTGGGGGTACTTGAGCACTGTCGGATTTCTCGTGTCTGCGCGAGGTCTCCAAATACACATTGTTCCGCTCCGTGAGGCAGTGCAGATAATTCATTAAACCGCTTCGAAGATGGTTTTCCTTGAGGAACGTAAAATGTCCTTGTGATCACAGAATTTCAGGGTGCTTGATCACCTGTGACTGGGAAGGGGTCAACTCTTGGGCTTGGCTTCATCCTCTTCACGGCAGAGGGGCAACTTATCCCATGGAAAACGCTCCCTTCAGCAGGTGGGAATTAACATCCCACCATGGGCTGTGCGGAGGGAGCTCTGCAGCTCGAGGCCTTTCCGGGAATTCCGTTCCAGCTCTGCACTTCCCAGGCTGGGAATCTCTGTTGCCTGGTGAAGGGCAGCTTCCATAGGCACTTCCAGAACCCTGACCTGCGTGCTAAAAATTAAAACCCACTTAAAACCTTGAAGTGACCAATTTTAAATCACCCTGCATACATTTTAGGTCATAAGGCAGTTTTAAAAGCAAAATAATTCTTTAATGCTGGAGTGTCCTTTTCTGTTTCCTAGGGAGAGCTTTTCTGTTTTTCTTTTATTCCTTTATTGCTTTAAACATTTTAAGTCTTAAAAATGCAGAATTAAAATTGTAATAGGCAGTTCTTAATTTTTGCTTGATCTTTTCCCTACGGGAAATACACAAGCTATATTGCCCTGCAGAGCATTTCCTCTCCCATCACTTGTGTTATGTTTGTTGCTGTATCTCGTGCAAGGGATACAGCACAAAGCAACAAAGAGCCTGTCCCTTTGATTTATAAGACATCCTCTTTAAAATAACAAAATGCTGTGTGTAATTACAGCATAAAATATAAAGCAGACATCCAGCTAAAGGATCTGTCTCAAAAATAAAGTTCTGGCACTCTCAAAAGTTTTAAAGGAGTGAAAATATGAATAAATAATTCTCAGCAACTGAAATTTTAATGGCTATTTGTGATGAGGAGATGTTAGTGGCACTGATGACTTTGTGCTTTTTCAAGGGAAGGGAAGAAAAACCACCTTCCTGCATGGGACCTAGTGACAAATTGTGTGTGGGGAAATAAAACAAGCACAAGGACTGAACTGCTTGGCAAGGGGTAGCCACAATCCCCTATATATTTCTCTTCAGGTTATCAGGTATTTTCTGTGACTTTCCTAACCCCTCTTTGCCCCTGCCCCAGGTCAGTTTTGTTCCTTAGGTCAGTAAACACGATAGAAATATCAGAAGGGTGAAGAGAGAGAAAAGAGGCACCTTAAATTCACCCTGATGTCAAGGAGCCCTTTGGACTTTCTTGACATTTAAACCCCCAAGATGGCAGTTGTGGTTAATATTTCATAATCTTAGGGTTTGCAGGGGCTGGGACAGAGGTTGGAATCGGCCTAAGGACCAGGCAGCAGCTGACCTTGGCCGGTGTGAAATAAGACTTGAGTGTCTGTAAAAAGCTGTTCTATTTACAAATCCCTTTCCTCTTATATCAAAGACAGCACTGGGGTTATTGAACTTTGGGGTCTTGCTCCTGCACGTTCCCTCGCCCACTGTTTGTGCTGTGCTGCATACCTCGCCTGCATGATTTCCATGAAGGGGACTCATTACTAGGCACAGCCAGTGTGAGGGTTTTGTCAGGTCAAATAATGAATTTAATTCCTTATGACACTGAATTTTAAAGGTGTTGTTGCTGGCCGTGCCTCATACTGATGAGAGGGTGTGCGGGGGCATCGTGATTCATCCCTTCTGCTGTGGAGACTTCCAGGTCATATCTGCTTCTGAGAGATGCTTTTATTTTCAAATAACCTAATAATACTAAGCACTTACCCTTACTCTCTTATTCTCTATATCCTTATTTTAGTAGGAAGCCACCTAGGAGCATCCCGTAAGTCTTTATTCTGTGTTTATGACTTAAAATGCAAAATGCACCTTCCCAAAACATGCAGGAACACGCAGGGGAGCCCTGCAGTGCAGCTTTACCCGTGCAACAGGGATTTGGTGTTTGCACAAGATTCCTGCTCAGTGCAAGGCCACTCGGCTGCTATTTACAGGTACCTGCGGCAGCAGCAATAGCAAAGAAGGCGTTTGTATATGTGCCATACAGCAAGGGGGGTGTTTATGTGCTTCCATATGTGCAAAAAGGACATGGACAGAATGGTTCCGATGGGATTTAAACATAACCTTGGAGAAAGGAAAGGAGACTGAACATCAATACTAGGATTATCACTTTAGAGAGAGGAATTGCAGCTGCTTGCACCCTACTGGCTGCAAACATAGCTGGAATGATTCATTTATAGAAAGAATCGAGTGATTAAGATAAAAGAACAAACATAATTCACCACTGTGAAATATAAAAACATAATTTATGCTCTATTTCTACTGTAGTTATGATTAGTGACCTAGGGCTGTTGAACTTCCTCTTTATGGATCACCAAAATCCTGTGACAGTTTTCAAGGGAATTGCTCTCTTTGAGCTTAAAGAGACAGAAATGGGCCTGCTAACAAGGACCAGCTTTGCTACGTGCTTTCATATTCTTCGTGTTTAAAAAACCCAATTAGGGGCTTTGATATGTCTGAACCTCAGGACCTAGTGAGACAGAAAGGAGGTGCATAAAATATGTCAGACATCGAGTGCAAACGTGTGCGAGGAAATGTGGGCAGAAACCACGTCCCTTGGATGCGTTTCCTCGTCTGTTCCTGACAAGATGAGAAATGTTTCCCCCCAAATAAGCTGTATTATTTCACAGTGCTTGTCCTCCACTCCTGAAGTTTTCTAGCGCTTTACGAGTCGCTGTTAGAGCTGTTCTGAACTCCTGTGGATGTCGATGTGGCTGCATTTATATAATGTGGCCAGATTTATGTAATTCTCTAGTACACTGCATAATTTGCTTGTTGGCAATCGTCCTGTAAGTGGTGTAAGCAAGGTTTCATTAATATGAATATTGGAAAATAGCTTGTCATAGCGTAGGGAGTGTCAGTGCATATATATTATTTAAATATTATTTAAATTTCCAAAGGTAATGACTGCTCAGGTGGCTCCATCTGTTCACAGCCAGGCTGTGTGTCTCCTCTTCAGTATTATCAAGCCCTAAGCTGATGGTGTTCAAGACAAATTTTTAATTTTTCTCTTCAAGTCATGCTGAGAAAACTGTATCTGGTCAATGAAAACTGTGCTCTAAATAACAAGGCGTCTCTTATCCAGTCAAATAAGGTTCTACACATTTTCTTAATGAAAGTTTTAGTAATACTTGCTTAGGGGTTTTCTATGCGAGTTGTTTCTGTTTTGGAAGGTGCTTTGCCAGCTCCCACAGTTATGGGCGATGGTTGCACACAGAATTCTTCATCGGCGTCCTGGTGTTTTCAATAACTCCTTAAAAATTGGCTCTGATGAGAAACTTAGAATAAACCCAAGTGAGGGGAAGGATAGAAACTCGCGGCAGCAAAACACGCCGGCCTCTGAACCGGGAGCGTTCGCATTTGGCAAAGATGGTTCCATCCAGCGTGTCCCATAATGAAGAAAATGAATTGGAATTGAGAGAGCTGGGGAGTTTGTACTCCTGGTAGTGGGTCTGGAAGCATTTTGGTGCCTCTGACTGCAATCACACCCTGGTTTTAAGTGGAAGCTCTTGGTAGCTACGGTAGTTGTGGCTCTATAGAGATGATATTGCCCAATTCACCTGGGCCTTCTGTGCTCCCTTTAGTGCCAGTTTGAACGGGGATGGCCCAGACGGGCGCTCCATGTTTAAAAAACATATATATTGGACTAGATAATTCCTCATGGATATTCTTAGACGTCTGTATACTCACAGGCAGCTTTTAGCACTCGAGAAAAGATTTTTTTGTTCCCTTTTTTGTTTCTCCCAACTTTTCTTTTGAGCATTTTCCCTTTATAGCAAGTAAACACGTCCATTTTACTCTCCAGTGTAGTTATTTCTGCTTTTAGCATTTTCAATATCTCGCTATTTCCAGATGAATGGAGGCCATCTTTCCAATCTGCTGCTTTAGATGAGATTGCAGCCTGTGGACCTGGTTTGGGGTGTATTTATTTAGCACTGATTTGCATATAAATACAAGGAAAAATATAAAGTTCTTAGCTGCTAATGTCAGCTACTGATATGGCAACAGATAGCAGCAATCTGCAGTAGAAATTCCCCATATAATGTCTCATAGTCTTTCTCAAATTTTAAAATTATTTAAGGCTGTTTCCCCATTTTCTTGTATAGCCGCTCTGGTTTGCTTCACAGTAATTACTGATGTTCTTAATTAAGGCCATATCATGACCGTGCTTATCAGGCAATCTCTGAACACGCTAATTCATGGAACACAAGTGTGGAAAATTGCGGGTTTTTTCAGGCTTAAAATATTAGCTTTTTCTCCAAGACAGCAGCTTTTGAGAAGATGTAAACACGTAGGAACCTGCCCATTTATTTCCTTAGCAGATGTTTCCATCCTCTAAGAAGCCACACAAGAAAGCCTTTACTTTCCAGCCATTTATTTCCTAAATACTTAGTGCTCCCATTGTAAAAGCCCTTAGTTTTGCGGCGGAATAGCCAAATTGCAAGATTTTGCTCATCAATAGCAGGCCAGTTTGGGGCAGCATTTGAATTTTTCCTCCATCACAAAAAATCCCCCAGCTCCTGGGTGATATTTTAACAACCGCATATCACTGGGTTTGCAGAGTAAACTGGGGATTGTTTTATCCTTCCAGCTCTTGCTATCTCTCTGCTAAAAGGCAACCCTCTTAGTGAGCATTTCAAGAAAACGTGGCCCCTTGATATTTAAAAGGTGAAAAATCTATTTAAACCTTATATTCTGGCTTCAAACATCGCTTGGCTGCGAGCTGCTTGTTTTAATGGGAGCAACACAAACTGTGGCTCAGCAATTACATTTGAGCAGTTGACTAAAAACGACATTTAATGGCAAATGTCAGGTGTAGTCTGAACACTGTCTTCGTTTCAGCCTTGCTTTTCTTTAGGTTAATACTTAAAGAAAAAAAGCCGTAATGGAATTTAATTACCAGAGCATACATTCAGTGATTAGCTAAATGCATCTGTAATGCCATTAGTTGTTAGGTAACTGTTTGCTTATTGTGCTTGACATGGGCTGTGTTGGCTTTGCAGCGCGAGCGGTGCCGATAGGCGCCGTGTTAAGGAGGGTCCTCGTCAATACGGTGTCAGCGGCTGCTCCCAGATTTCTTGCTGGGAGAAAGACACGAGCTGTAATCAAAGAGGAGATTGGGGAAGCAGCGAACGTGCACAGAAATGCTGTGATCCCAAATACTGCTTGCTGCTCTCTTTAGGAGGCAATTTAAATACAGGTTATTAATGAATTTTACCCTCCTTCCTTTTTTTTTGCCCCTTGTATGTGGCTTTCGTGGTATTTGTAGAAATAATAATTGAGATGAGGCAGCATCTTGTGTTGCTTCGTCTGTGTTTTTGGGCAGCAAAGCTGAATTATGCCCCTTATATCTGTACATACACGAAGCAACGCTCTGGGACCTTGTGAAGATTTTTAAGCCTGGATCTGATGTACCACAGGGAGAAGTGGCTTGCACAAAATGACATTAAAATGGGCTGGGCCCAGCTGGTCATGCACACTTCATGCTAAGGAAGCGAGGAGGACAAGGGGGGACACTGTCTTGGAGCCCCGTCAGCTTAATTAAACCATCTCGTTTAGGGCTTGTTAACAGTGCTGCCTTACGTGGTGTTTTCGCCCAGTTCCTCGGACGCCGTGAAGCCCAGATGGGATTCAGGGAGCATCAAAGGGAAATGGAGCAGCCAGGTACCACGAAGGGATTAAACGGGATAGCAAGCAGTGACCCATAGCCCTCATGGAAGATCTTACAGTTTTATTTTAAGCAAGTTGGGTTTTAGTATAACTGCTTTTTGGTCCTTAAGAGGTAATTGTGCTGCCGTTTAGAGTTGAGGGTTGCTCCATTTACTCATTTATGCCAAAATTGGGTAACTCACCCGTTCTGGGATACCAAGTAGCTCTGTGTCTAGCAAAGCTGCAAGGTTTCTAGAGGAAATGCTATAATGTGTCTTAAATGCAGGAATCTCTCATGGTTACTATCTGAAAGGAGCAGTGTTCATTTCTACTTGAGGGCTGTTTTCAGTTCTGTTTTGTGGATTATTTGTGGATTAAACACCAAATAACTTGGTAAAAGGTTGCACAGAGCAGTCTCTCCTTTGGTCCCAGTTTCATCCCTTTTTATATCACAGGAGAGGATGCTAGTTGTTCGTTGATGAAAAGGTGGGTAACTAAGAGCTTAGTTACCAAGACGTACATTTTAGTGTGTCTTCAGGCTGAGAAGTTTTGGTTATTCACAGAACTTAGTAAATGCACTTTTCTGTGGGTTCCACAGCTGTATATAACCTCATGAAGGCCCTTATAAAACACTCGGCCCTGAAATAGAAGCAAAGGAAGGGGAATAGCGTAAACTTAAATACTTTGGAGCACTGTGGGGTGTGAATATGGGTGGAATGCCAGAGGAGTGGAAAACTCTGGAGCTTTTTGCCATTGGGAAAGGAGGCCAAGGAGCCTGTTACAAACACGGGGTAGAAGGTTGGGCAATTGAAAATGCCCCTCCAGCCTCTCCCCTTTCAAGTAACCCTGCAGCCTCCTCTCGGTAATCTCTTGAGCTTGTGCTTGTGGTGACGTGTATTCTGCTTTGCACAGACGCCAGTTGCAGAATGACATCCTTTTCATCTAAACTGGGCCAATAATTGAACAGCAGGTTGTTGACTTGCCTCTCTCTGTTCCTGGGTTTCTGCAGGCAGCCGGAGGATTCGTTTTAATGCTCGTTGCCTCCAAGAAGCGCTGTCAAAGAATAAGGTTTTTAGAGAGTTCCCCATTCTGTAACAGCGTGTTAAAAATGATGAAGCCTAAATATTTCATTTAGCTGCTTGGCAGTTGCTTTCTAGCACTTTTTCAAATCTGGAAGAAAAAAAAAAAGGCCTGGCTTGGTTTTTATTTGTTTTGTGGTAAGTCTCTTATTAAAAGCTATTGTTACGCTCAGGCTTAGCTCCCGGAGAGGAATGACCGTTTGCCTAATGGATTTTGTTGGCATTTTGATTTGTTCCTTGTGTTTCCTTTCCTCGCCCCCGGCCCTGCCGTCCCGGCTGCCCCCTGATGTGCACAGCAGCAGCCAAGTCTCGTGTGGGATCGGGGCTAAACCATTGGCTTTTATATAGAAGGGCCTGAGCTTAAAATTACTCCAAGGTTGGAGCAAACGGCTGCCTTTTAGACAAAGCTGAGTGTTTGCACGGGTGTCGCTTGGGGTTTGCCGATGCATTTATGGGGCCTGCCTGCTTCTCTGTGCTCGTACAGAGCCCGAGTGTTTACAGACAACCTGTCCGGGTTGGGTAACGCTGCTGCCTTTGTTTGTAAACAGTTTTGCCATAAACCCCGTGGAAACTGCAGTAGAGATTCAGCACAACACACCAGGGATCTCATCAAAGCTGCCTTGCTGGGAGGGCTGCCTCTCTCGCCTGCTCTTGGGGACACCCGAAGGCAGAGGAGGGTTTCTGCGCATCTGTGAGTGTAAAAGCTGGGAATGCAGGAGGAGGAAAGGAGAGGGCCGTGGATTTGTTTGGCATCTCCGAGTTATTTGTACACAAGACTGAATTAATTTCCAGCACACTGAAGTGCTTTCATGACTTCCAAAAGCAGTTTCATCTGTTAAACTCGTGGAGAAAGGAGGCGCGAGAGGGATTTTTTGCTATGAACAATCTCCAAATGTCAAGAACGAGACACGGTGGAAAAAAAAAATCCCATATTATTTTGTCAATAAATTATTCTTCCTCCTGCACAGAGCACAGAAACAGGCCTTGCCCCTGGAAGCAGCAATATTTGATACCCCAAGCAGCTTATTCCCAGCTCAGCTCCCACTTCAGTGAATACACGGATCGATTATCCGGGGCTTAACCAAGCTTCTCATTTCCTGCCTGCCATTACTGCGCTCAATCAAGCTGCTGCTTTTTGTGGGCTGCCTTGTGCTCCCAGATAAGCCATCGCGGCATGTTTCTATTAGAAAAGCTCTTGTAGATGCAATAGTCATTAGATAACACTGCCGGCTTTAAAGGCTGCAGGTTTTGTGCTGGCTGGAGCAGGGCGAGAGGACGGGAGCCAAAAGGGCTCCCTCCTTGGGCTGCTGTTTTCCAGGGCCAGGAGGGATTAAACAGCCCGTTGCTGGATTTAATGGCCTTATTTAACGTTTTTATTTCTTGCTGAATATTGATAGCTCTCGCTTTTGACAGTCGTGTTGTGGCTGCGAGAATTAATTCGGGTGTCTGCTAATATGCGTGCAGCTAAATGAAGTAAGCCGCAAAAATAGCGTGCTGTATTGGTAGTAATGACCTCTGCATTTTTGAGCTGGATTTCCTTGGCTTACAAACAGCTGTTCTTATTATTCACTCAGCAAACGGCTTAGAAAAAGGTATCCTGAGAACTGGGAAGAAAAAAGATCCCTGCCACATCATTAGATCCTGCTTTATTTGCTGTTATATTCTCCTTCCTTGTGCACACCTTTTTTTTTTTTTTTTTCAGCCTGTTCTGGATTTCTTTGCCTTCCCCTTTTGGAGAATGAATACATGTATTCTGCCCCAAAAGCGGGTCAGTTTGTAACTGCGATGAACAAATCTCACGTCTGTTGAAAACCGGCTCTGTGGGCCCAGCACTCCTGTGTGGCGACGTAGAAGGCCTTTATTTTGAACAGCACAGAGACTGTTTAAATATTTAACATACTATTAAAATAACACAGAGAAATCTGTTAGCCTAGAATTAATCACCTGGCTTTATTTTCCAGCAGACAAAAAGAAATCCTTGTTGGAAACATATTTGCAAGTAAAAGACTTCCTCTTCCTTTTGCTGTTTTCTGTTTTCCTTTGAAATAGCTGCCGCTGCCCGGCTCCGGCGGGCCCATCTGTCAGCCCCGGCGTTTGTTGTGTCGCTTCCAGAGCTCGCTGTGATTTAACGCGTCTAAATAGGGCGAGCGACGCCGCATCCTGCCCAAACCCCTCGGCGAGAACCTGCAGGGCAGCGGGGCTGTTTGTGCAATTTGGTACCAGCTCTGGGGGGCAGAAGGTGGAAAGCTCTTAAGGGGCAAATTGTCACGGGTGGGAAATTTTGGATTTCTAGGAGGGTGTAAGAGGCCTCAGCCCTTACCCCATCCTATTCCTCCTGCGTTGGAGAGGCCCCTCTGGATGTGCATGAACTGCAGGGCCTTAATGTGTTTGCAGATTGCAGCAAATTCTCCCTGGATGTCTCAAATAGCTTCCTGGTTAAAAGGAAAACTGCCCCCCTGCAAACAACAAGTGCTTTGAGAGCTGCAGCAGCAGCGGGCAGGCTCCTCTTTAAAGAGGAGGATGGGGGCTTAGAGCAGGGGAGGCTTTGAGAGGCACCAGAGCCACTTCAAAGCACTTGCCATTTCTGGGATTCCTGAAAGGCGGCATCTGACGTGTGGCAATTTGCAGCTTTCAGAGAGGAAGGTGTAAAAATGTAGCACTTCATTAACCAGGGGACACTTGTTCCTTTGTCTGCCTGCGTGCATCGGGGTTTGATGCTTTTTGAGTTTTATTTGGGGGCATCATAGGCTCTGCCCTGTGAAAGACGTACCCAGATGTAGAAAGTTGGCTGGCAAAAACCGGTGCCTTCCCCGTGGAAGGAGGGCGCAGGGCGAGTGTCACTGACGGTTCACAAAGTGCCTCCTTGAAGGCATTTTAAGGCATTAAGTGACTCAGAGACCAGAATTTCAACATAGGAGATGAGTATGTCCCTGCCAAAATAAAATGCTTAAAATAGTAAAAAGCCCCCATCTAAGTACAGATGTCCTGTCCTCCTAAATAACACGTTTTTTTGAATGGTGAGGTGATAAAATACTGCAGAACAGGGAATCCTTGGCCCTTCCAGAGCAATTCAAAGCGTTAGTATTCCTAATACGCTCTCATGTGAGACCCTGCTATTCACCCTCATAGATACAGGGTATTATAAATGTATTTATAGGGACATATGCACACACTGAAGGCGTGTGAGTATCCCAGAAAGTGCTCCTTGGTGCTCGCATGGCTCTAACCCAGGCAGAGCCTCCCGAAGAAATTCCAAGGGAACTGGCAGAGAAATATTTGCTCGTGTGGGTTAACCTCACACCACACCGGAGAACGAGGCAGCAACCAAACATTCCGGCCCACAATTATTTTCCTCTTTTCAGTATTCAGAGGGATGATTCATGAAGACTGAGGACAGAAGGTTATTCCAGGGTAGCAGTCGGCAGCAGCAGGCAGCAGAAATCCATGAAATCTCTTCATTTTTATTTGCTTGTTTTGCATCAGGCAGTTTTTTCCCCCCTCAAACTTAAATCCAGATTCCTCCTATATATCACAGAGGTGCTTATATGGATGTGGATGTTCTGGCAAGCGCTCGGTGCGTTCGGGAGAGCAGGGTGAGTTGAGCCGTTCTTGGCACAATGCTGCCGCTAGCCGTTTCCCTGCAGTATTGCACGTGGTTGGAGTCAGCGGCTGCAGGAAACACATTTAAGGGCAGGTTTTGCCTGTGTTTGATTAGGAAGGGAGACGCTGCTCTACTAATTAGGCTCACGGCCTGGTTATATGCGACAGTTTTTAAATGCAGCTGCTTTACGGGCGGCCTCAGAAGCGGCTGGAGGACTGTGGTGTGAAACCCGCGCGCTGCTTGGGGCTGCCTCATCCCTCAGGAATGTTCCCTTCCTGCCAGGCCTTCCCCCCTTCTTTTAGTATCCACTACTAAGGGCTTCAAAGCAGCTCTGTGCAATAACGTGATCTAAACAGATCCCTTCAGAGGGGTGTATAGGGCTGTATATAGGGGTGGATACGCTGTGGCTCTCTGCCCAAGGAGGCAGATTCCCAGCTGCAGTCAATACAGGTTTGTGTAAATCTCAGTTTGCCTTATGTGAGCAATCCAGATCTGCCATTATTTGGATTAAGATGCAACAATCCTATTTCTCTGTGGAAAATAAGTAATAAGGAACCTTTAGTGTTGTCTGCAACCATCTGTCCTCTGGGGAAAACCTGGGATCTGTTGGTCTCCAACTGTTACCATTACATTGAGTTTATGCTTCTGTTGGTATTTTCTTTTTCCTTTTGCATTTGGCCGAAACTAGTTTGTAGAAATTAAATTTGCAAGCAGCTGTTGCATGTGGGTGGTATTTCCAATCTTCTGCTGATCCCTGCCGTTAA
Organism: Crypturellus undulatus; assembly: GCA_013389825.1. Lineage (NCBI taxonomy): Eukaryota > Metazoa > Chordata > Aves > Tinamiformes > Tinamidae > Crypturellus > Crypturellus undulatus. The sequence goes on along the minus strand of VWPW01018973.1, from coordinate 7,456 downwards.
TTCTTGATAAAGATTTTTGTGACTGAATACGATAGCGTTGCAGGTTGCACACATAGAGCTGCGTGAAAATACGCCTGGTTCTTGTTGTCTTCGTTTACTTTGAAAGTCATCCTGCCATTAGCACCTGCCGTGTTGCATGTCCTAGAAGCGTCACCTCCCTTTGAGTTCTCACCTCTGGTTTTCTTCTGTGTGAAAAGGAATCCTGAACTTGGGAAGCGTCACCTGCACTCTCATTTCTTGTTTTAATGCCTCTAGACCTTCTTTTTCAGAGCAAACGGGACCATCTCCTAATGAACGTCAAGTGGTACTACCGCCAGTCCGAGGTCCCGGATTCGGTCTACCAGCACTTGGTGCAGGACAGGCACAACGAGAATGGTGAGTGAGACCTCTGAATTTGGCGTTCGGGCAGTTCAGAAAAACCAGAACTGAGCAGTTAGCACTGCTCAGGTTTGTTGAGAGTTTGAGATTCAATGTACTGAATTAAAACGTGCGCCACCCAACACCCAAAAGTCAGCAAATAACTTGATCCCTCTGAAGTGGGAGGTGACTTTAGTGGTCGGTATTGTCAGGAGAGCTGAGGGGAGGAAAAATCGTCTGCGTGAAATAGTCCTGGAAGAGAAGCTGGCAGGGAAACAAATAACAGCAGAAGGTTGTAAAGCTACGGCTGGAAATGCAATGTGGAAGGAGGGCATTAGAAATGGCAGTGAGGGTTAAAAGGACACCCTGTGCACGCGAGGTGGCATTGGCTGTGCCTCTAGAAAAGCTTTTTTAGCAGCACAGCCCTTTGGATGTGACAAAGGAGAATTCCTGCCTGTGCCACTGTGTCAAATTGAGGTCAGGCTGTTCCTGTACCTTCCAGGCACTATAAATCGTTAATGCATTAAGTGCTTAGATGCTGTTGCATCCTGTGCCATGGAAAGCCCTATTTAATAATGTTCACTATCAGTATTTGTGTAGGGTTAACGTAGGGAAATATCTAAAACCTCCTCAGACTTTGCTATGTAAAATAGCTGCAAGCTAGCCAGGCTTGATGCTCACCTATTGGTGTGTTTTGCTCCTTGGCAGACTCGGGACGAGAGCTGGTGATCACAGACCCAGTTATCAAGAACCGCGAGCTCTTCATCTCCGACTACGTGGATACCTACCACGCTGCTGCCCTCAGGTGAGCTCGGGGCTCCGAGACGGGCGAGCAAAACCCACCGAGAAAGGAGCCTCTCCTGCTTCCCGTGGGCTTCATTAGCATCCTGTTCAGCGGCCTCCTCGTCGCACGCTGTAATTAACTTGTGTTATCGGGTCTCCTTCAGAAAGGAGCTGTAATTCTAAAAGCTCATTTTAATCCCGGTTAATCGGTGTTGCTCAGAAGATATTGTTTCCCATCATTGCCAATTTAGATTATTGCTAGTTCCTGCAAAACCACTATCCTTGCCTCCTCTGTGTCTGATTTCACCATTAACAAAAACATTTCCGTGCAATGTGACTGTTGGTCTGCTGTCCTCATCAGTGGCATTAAAGACTTTTGCTTTGAGACACTTGTCATCATTGCAGCTCCATTTAAAAATTAGCTGTGCAAATTGGGGGGTAACAGAGCCCCGTATTGGTGTCTCTGCCCTTTCCTGGGGGTTGATGCTCTCTATCCCCACCAAGTTTTTAATTTAGGGTGGTCATCTTCGACCAGGTTGAAGGGAGCCACCAGTGCTTGAGAATATTTTCAAGTAGAAAAGTGAGGTGTTATTTTTGAGCATATACCAAAGCATCCACGTGTACGGCCAAAATGTGAACAGAATAATCTCCCTGATGATGCTCAGATGGGATTTCAGTAGAACCATCTGGAGATATTTGAAGAGTCACTTTGCTGAAGCCACTTACCACAAGAAAAACTAGCTGCAAATTCTCGCTGCAAGGGTTGGGGAGTGGAAATCTTTATTTCTTACACTGTTTTAGGGGATTTTTGATTAAACTGAAGAGTCTGATGGTGTCCTGTTACCTCATAAAACTCCACAAGACCTTTTCTGAGTTTCTGATTTTGAATTGACGCGGTTGGGAAGTAGATAAGAAGCTAACAGGAGATTGCCTGTTGTGGTGGAATCAATCTTGGAAATCTAGTTGTCAGTTTAAACACTGAGAAGCTGAACCATGCGGATGGGATTTTCTCTGGGAATGTTATAACTGTGTCTTTGGTCTCTTATTTCAAGAAAAAGTAAAAATCAAACATGTGCATGTGCCAAGCAAAGTGCAAAACAACTTCTTTCCCTCCCAGAAAGAGTCAAGGTAGCTGGAACACTAGCTAGGTCATTTTCTCAGCCTTTTATCTGCCATTTTTGTTTGGCAATACGTGTCACGGATGCTTCATTTCACTCTGGTTTCAGTTTGTTGGGCTCCAGTTTTACTGTGCATTGTGGGTTTTTCATGTTTTTAATCATCCTTACAGGATAACGTCTTGCAGACAGTCATTACAAATGCTGATAATTGGAGCATATGCTTTTTCAATTGAAGATTAGAATATATTAGAATATATTCTTTCTGCTGAATTATTTTCTGAAGGCTGGTATTTAATGCCTGTTGTAATTGCCAGTGTGCAAAAGATGAAGCAAAAGACTAAGTTCTTACAGGTTGCTTGAGACCCTAGAACAGGCAAAGATACATTGGGATATCTGAAAAGAGGGCTAACTTGGAACCTAGTTTGCTATTAAATCAGATTATCACTATGTCCTTTGCTAATAAATGGTTCTGGTCAAACACAAAACAAAACCAGTGATTGTAACTTCTAACCTTCTGCTCTAGCAATTGAAAAAAGGTAAATGGAAGATCCTTATGGAAGCAGGTAATAAATTGTGGCCATTTTCCCACATATGGTAGACCTTTGTAGTGGGAATATCAAGTCCTGCTTGTCTGAAGTGCTGTGAATAAGATGCACAAAACCCAGCGCTGCCTTTGGCCACGACAGCAGGAGCCTGAAAACAGGGCGACCGCAGGGCCGTTTCTGCAGCCTCAGCTCGGAGCCGGATTGATTTTCCTGGGAGAACAGTCAGCAACTTTGCTCGCCTTCCGAGTCCCTTTTACTGCTTTTGCTTTCCCTGTCACAGTGGATGTAGCGTATAAAGGAGATTTATGTGACAAGGCAAAGTCTGAGCCACTGTTGAATGAACAGTAGCTTTTCCTGCCCAGGAAAAGATGGGGAAGGGAAGCAGGGCCAGCACCCTGGTCCCCTTCCTGCTTTGGTTCTCTGTGCGCCACGGCCTTTATCCCTGTTGGGAAGCATAGGCAAAAACATCCAGATAAAATCTTCTTCTCCATGGCAAACTGGTGGAAATAGCATTTAATTCGCCCAAGAATGCCAAATCTTATTACAATATCAAATAAGTCATTAGGACAGTAGCATTTCCAATGCTTCTTTAAACACTTAGCTGTAAAAGGACCAAAAACCCTCTGAAAATAAGATAATTTAAGGATTGCTTGTTGGCATATCTGCCTAATTGGGAGCTCCCCGGGGTTGTATGCTGACTGAGTCCAAATCAATACCTGTTTGTCGAACGCCATCCGAGACCCTCACTGTCGCTGCTTGTTCTTCGTTGCCGCTACAGGAAGAATCTCTATGGAGGTTTGTGTAGGCTGGGATTTGTGCAATTTTAGACATTTGTGAGAGCACAAGGATGCCATGTGCTTTACCCAAAATACAGTGGCTTTTAATTAAAATAGCTGTTATCCATGATAGAATTCTAATACCATTTTCCCTTTTTCTTTCAGAGGGAAGTGTAATATCTCCCATTTCTCTGACATATTTGCTGCTAGAGAGTTTAAAGCCCGAGTGGATTCCTTTTTCTACATACTGGGCTATAATCCAGAGACAAGGTAAGTGAAGTGACTTTTAAAGACAAATTTTACCACAAAATTGAGCCTGTAGGAACTGTTGAGGGGAAGTTAAAATCAAATATGATGCTGATAGAAAGGGAATACGAAGGAGAAGCTGGAATGTTCCTTCTGAGTTTGTATAGAGGAAAAACTAAGAGTAATGACAAAATTCTACAGTAAGTGATGACTTTCAGCATCGGGGTGCATCGGGCTGCATTTCAGGGTAAATAATGCAGTCTGTTTTCAGATTTTTCTTTTCCTTTAACATTGCAAACATTAGTGGGAATTCTTAACTGCCTCATGCACGCTCCTTAAAATACTTCTTGCAGAAACCATACCTATCTTCTAGTAAGCCATGCTGGGGTTTTATTGACACAGACTTTCCGTATCATTTCTCAGAAGTGTCCAAGTTCTTGCTTGCGTGTGTAAATGCCTGTGTGGGCTCTTTGATCAACAGTTCCTACTTCAGGCTTCATTGGCTAGAGCAGAGTAGATGCACAGAAAGAACTTTGAATAAATCTCTGTTCGAAGAAGGTATGTTCAACCTGCCCTGGCATTTCCTGGAGTTCTCCAAATCTGCTGCAGGGTTGTCCAGCCACTTTCTATCATTTATATTTGCAAAGCAAAGCTGGTGCTGGACTGTCCCTTCATTATCTTGAAAGTCCAAACACTAAGTTCTATTTTGTTATTTGGATAGTTTTGTAAACACAGGATGTCTTGGAAATTCTAGCTGTTTTCCTTGTTAAGGCTTGAAGAATATGCTGTCTAGGGGCCTGTTTATATAGTAGTAGTAAAAGATTAATAACTCATAAGAGTGCTCAGCAAGGACTGTGCCCTCAAAGCTGCATTGTTTCTTTCAGCACAGAAGGCGTAATTAGCTTGGGAAACCTGATTTCCAAAGATACTGTTGAGAAGGAGCACAGTTTTAAGTGGGGATTAGATAGGCCTATAAAAAAATAAATATAGCTATTGTTACACTGCAGATAAACAGGTTTCAATACAGATACAGATCTTCATGCTCGGGGGCATAGCCAAGCGCTGACTGCTTGCAGTTAGGGAGAACCTCCCTGTGTGGGCAGATTGCTGCCTAATTGCCTGTTTCTGAGGTTCCTGGGCCTTACCCTGAAGTGTCTTAAACTCTGGTGTGTCTAAGACAGCATACGAGGCCAGGAAGAGCTGCATGTTACAACACATTGAACATTCAAATATATTAAAACATTCTTGGGACATTTATGCTTCGCTGAAGCAGGCTGATGAGATGAGGCATCTGCCAAGTTGGTCGCGGTGCACCTTGCTGGCATCCATCATAGGTGACCCCATATGTAACGTTGTCACTTGTGTTTATTGCGCTTTAATTCTGGGGGAGTGAGTGTTAAATGAGCTATTGGTATTAGTGTTCCAGATCGGTGTTAAATGGATGACTTCCGTGAAATTCCATTTGTGTGGGTTAAAGTTATCCGTGCGATTTTAAACCTACCTTCTGCACAGAAGCAGTAGCTGTTAATTCTTTTGGCTATTAGAAAATCACTGAGCCTGAAATGATCAATGAAATGAGAAAGAGAAGCACTTAAAGTGGCCAGCTAATTGCTCAGAACAGCTAGCTCTCAAAATAGGTGCTTTTCTTCATTTTCTTTCTGTTTTTTAAATACTAGCTCTTGAGTCTGTGTTTTTTTGGCTTGAGGAGCAAGGAAGGTTTTAGACGACTAGAATATTTAGAATATTTTTTTGTGTGCTTGGTGCACGCTTTGGCTGCCGAAATCCAGATCTCTTTGGCTTGCAGCGGAAGCATTGTGAAACACATTAGGAATTTGTCGATAAAAACAAAATTACAGCTTAGGCTGGAACTTTGTTTTTGTAGCGCAGTGGCTTGTTTCATGTGGAGGGGTGGAAAATAGTAGCTTGAAGTCACCGTGTGTAGGAGAAGAGGTTCTGAATGCTACTGTGTGTCGTGGGTGGTAGGACATGATCTTAGACCAGACGCTCTTGGCCTGTGGATTGCATCCAGAAAGACAGAATTTTGTTGATGAATGTGGCTTTGTGTTGAGGGCAGGATACCCATGCTGCATTGATAGCTGTGTGTTTGCCTTTTAGTTTACTCCGTTGCTGAAGAAAACGTGGTGGTTTTTAGTATATTTGTTTCTTTGCTTTTGGGCCATGGTTCTTAAATGTTCCCAGTGCAGTGGGAATCTGTTTTGTAGGTTTTCATGTCTTCTCTTTAAATGACAATAATAAAAAGAAACCTCCAAACCCTGCAAAGTACCCGAAATCCTGGTACAGTGGTGGACAGAAACACTTTTGTTCACGGAGCACCCAGAGTTGAAGGCAAATTCCACATATTTTCAATGTGAAAGCTTGCTTGGCTCTAGGTTTGGCCAGGGAAAAATACCAGCCGTGGTCCTGTTGATTGTTCTGGGATCTCCTAGTGGTAAAACTTGCAGTTTTTTAGTTAAGTTTTTTCTTTACAGAGCATGTTTTGTTCTCCAGGCTTTGGTAAATGATTTCATGCTACACTTGAGTAATTTGTGCATCCCTGAGAAAATCCTCATGTTGGAATAAAAGCTTAATTTTATAGATGCTGAGGTTTTATCACCTTGAATCGAGTGTTATTCAAGCTGGTAAGCAGAGCTGAAATATGTTCCTTGCTCCCAAGAGTGTGAATGCATCCACTAAACCATCTGACAAAGAACATTCATCCCATGCGGAGTGCTTGAAAATAATCAAATAAAATCTTGGAGAGGTAAAAGCTGTGGGTTCCACCAGTGGTGGGATGAGACCCCTGCTCTATCAGAAATGGAGCAGTTGCCTAATATTCTAATAATTATATAAAAATCCGCACCAAACTGGGTTTAGAGAAATGGATCTCTAACTCCTGCGGTTCTGCTTTCGGGCTGATGCGGCACCAAAGCCATTTGGGCCACATCACTCCGTGTCACAGCTCATCCCTGATCCAGAATGTAAAAACGGAGGAATTTTTTTTTTTCACATTCATGTTGATGATTCTGCTGAAGGGTCGAGAAGCAGGAAGGTGTTCTGTTTTGTGGGTTTTTTTATCATCTTTTTTTTTAAAAAAAAAAAGTCTAATTTTTTTTTTTTTTAACATACACGTGCAGAGTGGGGGCAGGCTTCCCCCCAAAAGCCTTTAGTGCTGGAGCAGGAGGAGGTTTCCCTGTTGTCCATGTAAGCAGCTAAAGATTCTGCTCCAAACCCCATTGGGGACCACACGGGCAGAGGAGCAGCCGTGGGGACGGCGCCTCGTCCCGCTCCTAACACTGCCCGGCATCAACTTCTCCTTTAAATACTCCCACAGCGAGAGATAAAATAAGTATTTTGCGAATCCGCTTGCTGCTTTCCCACCAAACTGCATTATTTTATATTAAAGTGAATCTCAGTGCGTTAAAACACGCAGCTCCAGCGTGTTAAGCCTGCATCTGGGAAGCCTGCAAGTCCGGATTGAGCAAGGCGATTTTTTTTTTTTTTTTCCCTTTAAATAAACGCTAGCGAGGCGGAGGGGGGCATAAAGGGGTATGTTGGTGGCTGCGGGTGCGTTCTGTTTGGCCAAGCGCAGTAACCCGGCGCGTTTCCGCGGCGTCGCCCGCGCGGCCCCCCC